>JAUUEB010474747.1:282-19719 GCA_032362205.1 Clione limacina | reverse complement strand
TAGCCACTACTTGAGAAAGTAACGCTACTTTATGAGTAGAGTACCAAGAAGCTGCGTTAGTAACGGGAGTACTGAATAAAGTAATGCTACTCAATACTTGCGTTACTAACGCTACTCGTGCCGACCTCTGCTGAAGTGTACTCTAAGATCAATACGCTCAATCAATCAAGGTATGTACGCTGCTAAAAACCTCGACCCTCATTCTTAACCCGACCCTCACCAATATTCTCATCATTGTGAAAAACGTTCGGATTTCGTTTTAGATTTAAAACGAAATGGCAGCGCAAAAACTTTCTTTGTTACTGTACTATTACTAGTATACAGCACTACGCTAGCTAATACTGGTTTGAAATTTTAATATTAACTTATATGGTACTTGTTCTCAGTACTTGACGTTGGAGTTGATGTTGTTGTCCAGTCTCTTTGGTCAGCATTAGGCATCAACAAACGACATACCGGTACCTTTAGGGAAAATAGTGCTGCTTTGACAAACGGTGTGTTTTCCGATCACGGAAATCCCTAAATGATGATGACACAAGAGCAGTGGTTTACATTGTGTACATTGTTTGCTACATCTTTATTTTTTCCCGATTTTGAGATTCCCGAACCCGATTTCTCGATCTTGAGAAATGCCGAATTTCTCGCTCGAAAATTTCTCGCGTTAAACCCTAGACGTGGCGTATTTTGATTAAAATTGGCATACTTTCCTCCTATGTTAAGTATTTTGAACGCCTTTGAAATTGTCCTTGAGTTCATTCTTTAATATGAGTAAATCTGACCTTTTGTATGATTATAGGTAACACAGCTCTGAACTATGCACAATCAGCAGGACACACAGAGCTTCAGGAAGTCTTTGACAGACCACCTGTACGGGTCTTTATGGACGACTCACTAGACCAGGCTTCAGGTAAGACTTAGTTGTGAAATGTTGAATATATTTCCAGATCAAGGGATTTTTCAAAGTTTAAAGAGAATTTAGCTGTCATGGAGGTTTTTGGAGTTCAATTTCCAGTTCTTCCTAAATTTATGGTCATCTTTTTGACCCAGCAGGAAGTGGGCACCTAGCTATGTCTTTTCTGACTTTATTGAATTATGTTATGTAAACAATAATATACCTGTTATTTGCCAAAGAAGTATGTACATTATTTTGTTTAAGTACAGAATTTTTTGACTTCTTTTTTTTCAAATTTGGTTTGGTATTTCAAAATAATTGTGGCTTTGATTTTGTTTTGTTACTCAGTATACTGGGTACATCGAAATCTTTTACAATTTCCATACTTTTGAATCTAAACCATAATTTTCAACTTTGCCAAAAGTAGAAGATTTCACCTGTTATAAGTTTAAAACTTCAAAATCATCAAATTCTGCTTTATCATAAATTGTTACAGTCTAATGTCAAGTTTCATCATGCGCTAAAAATGTTATCATACAAAAGGTTCTGAAGCAGTTGGAAAACATTGGCAAAAGGAATGTCTATCTTCTGGTTTTGAAAAAGGGGATAGTGGTAAAACTGCCAATCTTGATGCTGAATTTTTCAGTGAGGGTCTACGACAGTTTCATACTTATCTTGAATTAACTCTTACTGGAGGTGAGGTCAGGTCCTTATGTCTTGGTCACAGAATAAAGCACCTCCACACCCTGTTTATAATATCCTGTCTTTGTCATCTCTTCAAAGATTGCTCATTTCCCTAAACATCTTAAAACACCTAAACATGACAAAGTCATGGTCATCTTAAAAAACAAATGACGCACATCACTAAGAGACATGGCTTGAAATTTTAGATACAATCAAACCTGGCTAAAGAGGCCACTCTTAAGACCTTTCGAAAGTGGCCTCTTTAGACAGGTGGTGCCTTAGTAATGTAAAACATGTAAAATTTAAGAAAGAAAAAATGACTTGCCTTAGGGCCTTAAAATTCTCTCTCTCATTTGTTTGTTATTTCTTGTCATTTTTTTCAATTTTTTAACATTTAACACATTTTCTTTCATTGCAATGTCTTTTTCAAAATGTTATTATTTTTTGTGCATGCACAAAATAATACACACATTTGTCCACTGGTCCTTGTTTTAGGTCTTAAGCATACATTCATGAATACCTTTGTCGAGGTTTTGTTATTTCTGTACTTGAGCTTCAATGCTAGGATAACTCTTGGTGTAGGGACTGAAGGACAGCTGTAGTGTTGGCTGGAAGAAATTGTCATCTCTCCTGCCATGTTTGAACAGAGAAAAAGGAATTCTTTCCTCCTCTTGGTTTCACTCCTTTGTGGTCCAAACTTATCTTGAGTGGTCTTAAAGTACAATATTGTTTCATCAATTTTATAAATATCCCTTTTGCCATAACCTTCAATTATGACAGGAAGTGGATCTTTCCAGACTCCAACGAGTTCTTTTTTACATTACCAGACTCTTCACACAGTTTTCCATAGGTCCCTTTTATGAAGGATTCCAACCATTAACTTGACGCTTTAACAGATTCAACTCCAAGTTCTTTTGCAAACTCTAAGGCATGTTGTTGAAGCGTATGTCCACAAACTTCCATCTTTAGATTTACTGCATCGCAAAACCACTTGTAGGTCAGCTGGATTATCTCATCATTCTGAGATGGCCTGATGCATCTTTGTTTGTCAAACATTGCATTTTATTCTTCAATCTCCAAATTCTCAGCCTTTTTGTTTGTTGATTTTCTTGTTTTGTGTCTATGAACTTCACTCGACAGCTAGCTTGTGTGGATATTTGCCCTTCTATGTGCTCTTGATGAATTGAAGTTTCTTTGCAAAGGTTAAAGCGATGTGTTTTGTTGATTTAGACTTGTCACTGTGCATGCTCAAAATGAACTGAACTATTTCTTTAAATCTGAACACTTTTATAAATTATTCCCATCATACACATCATTTTCTTTCTTTGTTTGATTAATTTTCACTCATTGTGTGTTTTACCAATTGACACAGCATATTGTTTAACATTATAATATCATGTTTTTTGAGTACAAGAAGTTTGTGTGAAATATTATTGACAACAATCTGGTGACATATTTTTGAGTTAAGCCCTTGCACCCCAAATTATGTTTTAGTAAAAGAGATAAGTTGTATTTTTAATTTCTATGATGCAATTTGTAATTATCTCACAATTTGTCTATGAAACTGTATTACTTTTTCTTATACAAACTGTATATAACCATGCTTAAGTTACATACAGTTTATTTTTAGATTTTATTTTTGGTTTGACCTATTTTCTTAAAGGGGTAAGTGTAACACTATGGTTAACTATCTTTGTCATCTAATACAATAATATATTCTGTCTAGTTTCTTATATGGATACATCTTTTTTAGAAACATGTGACTTGGGAACTCCTCAAAATTGACTTGTCCAGGCAGATGTTAAAGAGAACAAAAAGATATTCTTTACTTTTCCAGATCTTATTTCTTGCCTGTCATCATATAAGACATGACCATGTGTTTAGTTTTGATTCATCTATTATGGACATTATTCTTTCATGAAAATAACATGTACCAAAACTGTTTTCATTTTGAATTTTTCTGAATCCTTAGGGGAACATTTTATCATATAGTTTCCTAATAGCATGGTTTTTTAAATGTTCTAATTAAGTGGGGAAAATGAGACAAGTCAAGTAAAAACTTTTTTCTTTTCACGTCTTCCAGGAACAGGAAGTCCTCGACAAAGTGAGTCTGGATCTAGAATAAGTGTAGACACCCATGTTGTTCACGAAGATGTGAGTATTTGTCTTTGTATTTAGTTGTCAAACTCTCATCTTCTAATTGAACTTATACTTTGTTTACCCATTTTGTATTTTCACTGAAATCTACAACATTAATGGCTCAATTCTTGAAACAATTTGTTAAAATGTTTGGTGTTTTTTCTTCATTACAATGTCTTGGTGTGATTTATTTTGTTACAATGTCTTAGATTTGTGATATTTGTTTGTTACTTTCCCCAGATGAACGACACCAGTGCCACCCAAGTAGAGGCATTTGTTAGTGATGATGAGGTAATTTCAATTTTGACAAATTCTTAAAAGATGACCTGCAATGTCATGTTATGATGGAACAAGTCTTCATCATCATTTGATTTAACTGCTACACCGACTTTTATTACTTCAGTAGAGTATTGCTTATTATCATACACTGATGATCTGTGCCAACATTAAGCAGACTGTGATTTTTCAGTGATCATCCAGTATTTACATTATGGCACATGTATAATTTGTTTGTTCGTTTTTTTTTAATCCTCTATCACTAGTATCTTTAGCGGGATTTATGTTACAGCACACATGGGCACTCCCACATAGCACATCCACACACATCCACACATAGATATATATATATACATTTCTCCAAATGTAGCCAAACCAAATATTCACATTCCCAATTACCAAATTTTTCTTCATCCTTTTTTTTAATTATTTTTAATGTTGTACTTTCAATAACATTTATAGCATTCATTTGTGTTTATATCAAATAAGTTATTAACATACATAACTCTAAACATGGTTATAAAACACATTTACAAAATGTTGTCTTTAATGTCATTTTTCTAAGAACATTTTGATTCACAAAGCATAAAGAAATTAACATATGGCATTAAACATGAAATAGGATTGATTTAAAATAAAATAAAATTCTGTGAATTTTCAACAGCATGCATTTTGACAAAAATTAATCTGAGATATTAGACAAGCCATTGTGATTGCTAACCAGTACTAATCCTGGACAATTGTGACAATAACTGGATTGGGATCATTAGCAAACTCTACTGTACTACTACTAAATCTAGTCTACAAAGAAAATGTTTGTATTTTGAGAGCTATTTGTATGATATATCTCATTTAGGAAGGATGTAAAGGAGCTAGTATTAATATTAAACTATACTGATTGATTATGTGTAAAGAGTGGGCAGATCATCTGACTCAAACTCAGGAACCTAAGGCCAATACTTGGGATATTAAATTGCTGTTTAAGAGTTAATATTTCTTTTAAGAAGCATATTACTGATATAGTGCCATTGGGCACAAATAGTAACTTCTTAAGTTATTTCAGGGCTAATACCATCCCTGGTAACATTTGCTTCATGTACAGTTTAGACCCCATTATCTTTGATTTTCCTTCTAAGCACAACTTAACATTGATCTAATATTAAACTAAAATATGACATATTTTGTGAATTTGATTTCAGAGTCTATGTCAGCTGGATGCTCATTCAGTACATTCTGTTGATGATCGTCTGTTACTCCGAAGCCATCGCCATTCTTCACCAGATGTGCCATCAGTTCCTACATTAACAAAGACAGAAAAAGCTCTAAAGGTAACACCAAAATCTTTTTGATATGATAATATTTGATTTATTTGCTAATGCCACACTATCTATCTTGACTATTCTGTTATTACATTCTTGGATAAGACCATAACATCAATACAAGACAAGTTGTCTGTGCCAAATGAGTTTTTTTTAAATTTCATAGGTCTTGTACATTTTAGATGAATACTAGTTTGAACTTATTTTCCCTGAGTTTTCAGACAGACAAAATATCCTCCCCACAAATCTCAAAATCGTTTTTCCACAAACAAATATGCAAGTATAATAACTTTAGATTTCATTATATTGTGTACTATAAAAGCCCATTTTTAGATGGTCTTATTTTGCAATGTTTACATTTTTAAGTGACTGCTTTAGCAGTCTGAGCTAAGAAATGTTTGATGTTGTATTAAATCAAATGTCACCAAATCTATTTTAAGGAACTAAAGGAAGAACATGATCAGTTGACAGATGAGTACAGCACTTTGTCCATTGAAAATTTGAGGCTTCGAGACAAGGTGCAATCATTTGAGACCAAGATCACACAAAGAGTAGGACAGGTGGGTCATTGTTAGTGCCCTAGGCATGCATTTATCCTCTTTTTCATTCTGTTATTGAAAATGCATTGCTGTACTCAAGAATTTTTGCGCTGCCACCAATATTTCCTCTAGCAACAATGAGATCAATTTTAAAATACAAGTAAAAGAATTTATCTGTTTTTTACGTGTTGCTGGACTGCAGAGTTTAGAATCCTTTTATGTGAAAAATACTAGAGTACAGTACTTTGCTTTTTTTCTCAGTTTTATTTTCATAACATTATCAACATTTTAACTTCTCCCGGAAAGTATATTACTTTCACTTGTTTCTTTTTTATAACTTCAAATACAGACTTTCTTGGAATACTATTCTTATTTTAGCTTTCTTCCTCATTGTAACAATTATTTGATATAATCATCATTCATTATAATGGTGTGGTTTTTATTCAACACCAAACTATTTGTTCAATTTTCTTGTTGAGTTTCACAACTGTACTGTGGTGTATAGTACCAAGTTTTCGGGTCCCACTGTAAACCAGAAGTACAGCTTCCTTATAGCCATTTTTGTAGAGAAACCTTTGCCTGTTCTTATTTTTGTCTACAAAGAGGACTGACTTTCATGTAATTACCAGTCATTGGCAGATGGTTGTTTCATTTCCCTTTTGAATAAATGCTTATAAGCTTATATGAAGCGTTGAGGGTGTCTTTTCTATAATCAATTATTTATTTACAAAATCATTAGTGATCATAATTCCATATTTTTTATGGTCTTTTATTCATTCTTTTTTAAAACGTTTTAAAATATTTGCAATTAAAAGTAAATTTATACCATAAATTAACTATGCATTGTAGCATATCACAAAGTTAAAATCGTCGCTGCTTATGATGTATAAAGTCATAATTGAGAGCAGAGATAAGAAAGAAAAACAGCGTAGCAAAGACCATTGATGCTTATTGCTTCAAGTAAAGTCGCTGAGTTAAGTGAGTCTGATGCGCAACTTGTATCATGTGTCAAGGTCAACTTCTTTTCTCCTTACAGTCATTATGATCTTAACTTGTTAGGCTAATAGAGCACCTTAGTCATGTATTGTTACATGACGTTTTCATGCTGTCATGTCTGACACAGGGAGAAGACAGCATGTAGTGAAGGTATTTGGGGCAAGGCAATACATACTTATAAGACCTAGTCAGTAGGACTAAGTTTGACTTGGACTAGGACTGGGTTGATATTTGGAGTCCACTTATTCCTTGATTGCATATTGGCCATATTTTTAAAGGGAGGTTAATTGAACTCTGTAATTACTGTATTAATGACATCCGGAAACAATCTTGACTGCAGCATTTCTCTTATCCCACAAGGGTGGTTCTTTTTGGGAGCCACTCCTATGGCAGTTGCACATAGCTTACTTGTTTACTGTAGCAGGCCTGCCTGACCTGACCTCTGATGAAAAGGTGCCCTTTATGAAATTCCATGCGGTTGAGGAGAATGTATAGGGATATATTGATAATGTGATATTGTTAATATATACACCATTGTTTATCTATTTTATACATAACAAAAGTAACCAATACATTGTTTGAAGCTAACACTTTATTAATGAGTTTGTTTTTTCATAACCAACAAAAATTTCAGGATTCTGATCCCAGTTTAAATGAGTCTAAACAAGAGGTGAGACATTACATTTTTAATTTATCACACTAACTTGTCACTTTATTTAACATTAGCATGAGAACATTTCTTTTTTTATTCAAATTTTAACCATGAAATTGTACCTTTGGTTCAGATAGTTGACCATAACTTAAATGTGCTCCTTTGAAGAAATTAAAATAAATTTAATGACAGAAAAGCTGATATGGCAAAATGTTCCTTGTGCATTTTAACTCCTCATCCTAGGCATTTCTCTCTTTTAGCTCCTTGCTTTAATATAATCTCTGATGACTTAAAGCCATGCTTTAGAGGACTGGCCCTTTCCCGGTTTCCAAGGGACCACCAGGGCCTGTATTCTCCTGAGCCATCTTTTTGCTGTCTCTCAATGTCTGCTGTTTAATTTTTATATCTTAATTACTTTGTTATTGATGTCAGATATTGATATGTTAAGTGTATTTCTTAATCAATAACCGATAAGGCATATCTGTTAATAATCATACAAGCCACTTGATTCAAAGTTAAGAACATGTTTTCAACCAGTCTAATATAAACTGTGGTTCAACTTAAAAAATGTGGAAGGTAAGTTTTTCAGAACAAAATCTTTTTTAGCAACAGACTGCCACACAGAATGGATGAAATGAAAATAGCTGTGAAATTTTATCTATTTTTGTGTTTTATATTTTACAAAAGCTGAATCTCAGAAAAAAAAGTCTGATCTGTTATTGATAATACAAGCCACTTAATTCAAAGTCAAGAATATGTTTTCAACCAGTCTAAAAGCAAACATGGTATAGTGTTTTTGCTAAGACAATTTGGAGGGTTAGCTTACCAGATCAGATCAAAAACTTTTAGCTAGAAACTACATAGCAGAATTAGTGAAATAGTTATAATTGTGAAATTGTGTTTATTTTTGTCTTGTATTTGTAAAAAAGATTTGTCCCAGAAACAAAGACAAGATAAGTATACAAATTCAAAGCAAAATTTTAAAGTTTAAATAAAAATGAAAATAATCTGTTGATTAATTGCAATATTATGATAAATACAATGGCATAATGCATTTGATGTGTAATTTGATAGAGATATCAAGTGTGATCTGGTCAATAAAATATAATATGTACATCTATTGACATTTAGAAGTTCACAATGTTTTGCTGTTATTGAGCCACTGACCTTTAAACAATCATAAAAAACAGGTTATGTTGTTTTATGTTGGTGGTCAAATCTTTTGTCCTATAATTTATTGTTTATTGAGTGCAAAGAGTTGATCGAGCAAAGCTGTTTCTTCACAATTTTAATAGAATATATCAATGGAATTCGTTCTTGGTTTTAATTTTAAAAATTGCCACAGTGTCAAACTGGTGAATTTATCTGCCTCAAGTACACTAAGTGGCCAGTTTAATCTCCACAGGGGTTGGTTATACATGTTTTAAAAAATTGGTATCTCAAAAGAGTTCGTAAAGAGTGGTACTAAGTAATTTATGATAAGACAGGTATGTGCAGTGTCAGTTTGATCGCCTTAGGTAGCTCAAAAGAAAGAAACTCTGATGTATTTTGTCAAGTCAAAATTTGTTTAAAAAAAGGCTTGACACAAACATTTGTACATAATGTTCTCATGATTCTTGATTTAATCTTGTAGGTTTATAAAGGATCATTCAACCTACTATGAAAAACTTGAAAAAAGAAAAGCATAAACTTATTAAATACATATACTATTGAAATCTGCAGGTTGAAAATTTAAAGCTTCAGTTAGATAGAGAAAAGGAAAAAGTAAAAGACCTAGAAGAACAAATGGAGGTAAGTAAAACACAACATTTTTCCTGGAATCACTGATTGAACTCAATGTTTATGTTTTGTTGTGTTTGGTTTTGTACATTTTACAAGCTTAGTGGAATATAAGTCTGATTTTTATGCAATTACTTTAGTCAAAGCGAAGAGTCAAGTTTGCTGAGTCTGGTTCATGTAGTTGTTGAATAAAGATAAGTTAATAGATTAATATGAATAAAAATATAGGGCCAAAACCACTCAAGAAATAATCTTATTCTTAACGGAGAAATAGTTTTAAAAAATTATTCAGAATATCAAACCTCATTTATTTTGTTTATGTTGGTTTTGTTTACCTTATTAGGCATTAAATAGATTTTAAAAACCAAATTGACTTAAATCTGGAAATAATTTAAATGAGAAATTAACACTGCACTGTCAGGTGTATGAGCTGCACAACCAAAGTTTGCACCAAAACAAGAAATTTGTTTACTTTATGAAGGCCTTTTCTTATATTTGTGTTTGATTTTTGTCAGTCTTTTTCCCGAACTACATCTATTAATAAGATGTTGGTCTGAAAGCTTGATGTGTAAATGCTACTACTATCTATTTATAAACTGTAATAAGAGAATATTCAATTTCTGGTTTCGATTTCACCCAGCACTATGACTGAGGCCATTTTTATAGATGTTTTTCTTTTTTGCACAGGTTGTTGCAGCAAATCAGCAGAGTGTATCAGAGAAATTGAATATTTCAAATGGTGACATTGATACAAAGCATGATGAACAAAGCCAGGAAGGTAGGTAGTTTACCTGCCAAGGCATGTTTGACAGTAATAATTCACTGTGTTATGAATCTTTTATGATCACCTCGATATCTTACACAAGTTGATGCAATGTTTACGTTATGTGTAACTTACATCTCAGATCTCTGTTTGCTTTAGAGATTCATTTGCATTTCATGACATGATGTGCAAGTTAGTTCTTGAAAGTTTGTTGTGTGTTACATAGTTCTTTGAGAGTTTTTTGATGTAAAATTAAAGTTATTAATTAGCTCTCTGATGGCATGGTGTAGATTGGGTTGTATATTCGAAGTACACATTTTTACAATGTCTTAAGGTGAAAAAAAAATCAACAAGATATATTTATATTGAATAATTTTGACAAAGAAGTTTTTAATCAAATGTTTTTTTCATTCAATCTGCATTATTATAGCAGATGACACAGATGGCACAAACAACCTTGAAAGCGAGACAATTGAATTATTAAAGAGTCAGCTTGAATCTCTTCACAATGAAAATGAGCAGCTTAAAGCTGACATGGTGAGCAATTTACATCATTAATTTATAACTTATGAATTTAACAACTCTTTTTCGTATCAATAGTTTCTAGAGGCTTGTCTCATTTTTTATGTGTAATATCAAACTAAGTATGCATTCTTTAAATCTCTGAAAGCCTAGCCTAGCCATAGAAGACAATCATATATGATATAAGATTGATATATGAAAACAAAAATCAAGAAGATAAAAAAACCTGAAGAATCTTCAAGACTGAAGTTACAGCTCACTGGGAGAAAAAGAATAAAGGGATTTTTTACGTCCCTACTATATATGTCTCTGGGACCTACTCATAATTATATCAATTCAGATTTTAATTTCCAAATTATCGACTGATAAGACTGATAGGAATGACATCCTTAATGAGCTCTGATTTTTGTTCAACTTCATGAATCACAGCATTTCAATCATGTGGAGTAAAAGTATAAAGATTACCTGATACAAAAGAAAAAAAAGTAAAAGAATCAAAGAGTTGTCTGCTGATATGATAACTAGCTAATATCTCTTGGCAAGTGTTTCTTGACATAACAGTAAGAAATAACATTATTTCTGCCCTGCTTGTGACCTGGAGGAGAAAGGGGTAATTGATCCTTTCAACTTATTCCTCACACAATGTTTATTTGGCATATCAGAGTATGTTTGAATTCTCAATAAGATTCTCATAAAGTGACAACTTGTTAGAGATTTTGTGGTCATACCTCTTGCATAGATGCTGAACAAAAAGATTAATATATTTTTGATTGATAGTTCTTTTTTGACAAATCTATTGCTATCTGAGTTGCTGAGATTGCTGAGATTGCTGTGGTTGTTAGTGATACAAGATCCAAAGCTTGTCAAATTGATTAAATTTTGTCAATTTTTACCTGTCACAATATATTTTTTATTTATTATTTGAAGAAAGTAAACTTGATCAATTGTGTTGAAAATGAGGTTATTTTAACTAGTCAACTTGCTCCTGCTTTTGTATCATATGTCCTCCGGTTATGATTGCTTCATTCTTTTGATTCTCTCTTCCTTCTTCCTCTTTGTCACAATTAAAATTGTACTATTTTGTTCATGGAACGGATCATTTTGATACAGTTTGTTCCATTATCAGTCAATTAAATGTTTAGCCTCATCTTATATGACACTTTTTCTCATGCTTCCAATGCACATCCTGGTAGTCTTGTAAGTGTGTGCAACGTGTGGTTGTGTCTTAATGTTTTGATGTGGTCTGGAGCACTTGTCTCTGCATGTCAGCAAAGTATTTGTATTTTATTTATAGTACTTATGTACTTATGGTCATCTGTTTATCTACACAATATAATTAAATGTTTGTATGTGCATGCAATATTAGTGTATTTGTGTACACAGGGATAACACTCAATTGTCTCGAAACTTTGGCAAAATGTTTGTAAATACACCAAGGCGTGCAGATAAGCTTTTTATGTAACTTGGTTCATTTTCCAATTTTTTAATTAATATTTTTAGTATTTTAGTATGTATTCTGTTGGTCATTCACGCACTTACGAAAATGAACGGAAATTTCCAACCACTGTATTCATTAAGAAAGACTGAACAGCAAGTTTTTTTCCCAGTTGAGAAAATTTCATAGTGAAATATTTTACCTTAGCTATCAGATAAGCTGACAAATTGAATAAGAGTGTGAAAAAGAAGCCCATAATCTTTGGATATTTGTCTTAGCAGAATAGGAGCAAAGTGGCCAATTTGGAAAAAATTAATTTTTTCAAACAGTCTTGAAATGTTCAAAGTTCTGGAAGAAAAAAATACATTTATCTAAACATCATATGCATGCAGTTACAAATAGATAATTTAATTGATATATTGTTATTCAATATTAATGTTGTCGCAGAAATATAGGTGTGCCTATATTGTAACTTTCTGTTTAATGTGCGTAAGAAGAGGTTTTCATCACATTGTCAGGGACGTTTGCCCTAAGCTCATAACTGTTGGTGCATGCCAGATAAAAAATAATTCTTATTCTTATTGTTTTACCTTTTTCACTTTGCCTCACTGCTCAGATGGCCGAGTGGTTAATGTGTAAGCCTCTGTAGCAGAAGATCAGGTGTTCAAATCCTGGCAGAGTCATACCTAAGACTTTTAAACAATGGGATTTGAGCAGTGGTCTCGCCTTCTTCTTCATAGTACTTTGCTTACCTAATTTGAGTATTTCACCAACTGGAGCCTGGCATTTAGAGATTTGTGCTAAGATTGATTGGTCAAGTGTCAGTATACTGTGACTGGGTAGGATGAATAAGAAGTGCTACACCTTAAATCCTCTGTTTGGAGGCAAGTCAAATTGTCTGTGTAGCAATGTTACTGATATAGCTTCCCATATGTTGTTAGAAACATGAAATTTGCCATTTTCCTTCTTACTTGTTTGTGACCAATCTATATATCACAGATACCTTTGTCCATATTGGTTAATAATGCTTCTCACTTATTCTTGTTATTATTTTTCGGTGCCATGATGGTCTATGAAGCCAAAGGTTTCTATCCTTTTGTATCTTATTTTTTCAGTCAATTACATGTTGTTTCTCTGTCCAAAGCTAATACTTCTGTAGTCATTGTTTCTTTTCCTATAATGTACTTTGTTAGATAGAGTATGTCTCTCAAATGGGCATGGTTAAGGCGTCTGCCTCTTGAGCAGAAGGTTGTGTGTTCGAATCCAAACCTGGTCATTCCTAAGACTTTTAAAAAAATGCAATTTATGTAGTTAAAAGTAGAATTTCTTTCCTTGCCATTTTCTTTATGTAATGAAAACTTATATCTTATAGACTATTAGATCTTATAGTTTTATATCTTGTATATATATTGCAGTGGTGGGCAAAATAGCGGATCATCCCACTATTTTCTTAATCCTGGTACTTTTCTCAGTAATTCTGTCCAATTCGGCTACTATTTTTTTGGTAATCCAATCTAGTTAACATGCTATAAAAATCACAGTTATACTGGACAGGGTTACTGAACCATTGCTTTTGTAAGAAATTTCCCATTGTCTTGGGGATTGTTACTTCAATTTTGCCATAATTTTTCCCAATGACGCCTGCCTATTCCAAATGTGTTGTTTGATTTTCCATTTTTGTAAATGAGGATGTTATTTTTTCATTTTTTTTTCTTTTTGGATTTGATAACAAAGTAATCCAAAAATAATCTGATTGGATTTTCAAATAATTTAATCTCTCGATTACAAAAAATAATCCAATCCAATACTGTTACTGAATTCCAGTAATCCGCCTGGCATTAATAAATAGACACCTTGAAAAGACCAAGGCGAAGAGATTATTTTCTTTAATATACTCATGCACACATTCACTTACTGCTCAAAATTCAAATATTTTATTTCTTAATGCAAATCATCTCTAAATCACATCACTCACTGTATATTAATTGTGTGGATTTCCACAATGAATGACATGCTGTCAACAATGTACTGAATAATATATCTGTGACAAATATAAGCATGAAACATATTTCACATGGTTGTTTGCAGACACAATGATGTTTTATTTACTTCGACAGTGGTGGCTGAGTGAAGGGAATTAAGTTTGTAAATTGTTTTCTTTAAAGTCATCATATCTACCAAGTATACCTATTTACAAATCATGTATTAGAATAAGTTTTGGAATAGGTCAAAGCAACATGAGAAATAGAAAACTACCATCATTACCAGGATATTATGAGAAAGTTTAATGGTCTCAAAAGAAAAGAAAAATGTGTAAGCGAGTCTCCTGAAAAAAAAAATTAAGTTTGTAGTGTAAAAAATAGATACAAACAAGAAAAGAAGAGTATACTGGCATTATTAAAAAGACATGAAAAATTAAATTAATAGAAGCATAAGAAATTTAATTGTGCATGTGTATTTGCAAGTTTTGGCTCATGTGAAAAACCTTAACAATATATAATTATCTGATTAAAAATATAATAATATGTTATTAAACATAGAAAGAAAATAATTTTTCTAATAACTTTTTTACATACCAAATTTTGCCTGGTAGTCAATTTGTTATTTCAGTTTTGTATTGCGAAGATGAAAAATATTCAACCTTACAAGAAACATTAGTTCTTTAACAGTTTATGACACGACAGCTTTGTTTCATAACACTACTGTATGCTGGCTGTTGACTGTTGACATACTCTATAATTGTATTTCCTTCTTGTTCCAGAATCTTCCAAATGGAGATATAGTCAGTGGTAAAGGTGAAGACCCTGAGCCTGTCAAACAAAACAAACCATATCAAGAGCAGATCACCACATTACAGTTTGAGATTAATCAACTACATTCTCACATTAATGAGGTGGGCATCTTTTTGTAAATAAGTCTATAATATTTAATTAGCCTCTGTCTGACACCATAAACAGCCTGCTTTTTAAGCTAAAATAAGCCCTTATCTGGCTCTGCAATTAGCCTTACATATTGTATTCATGCTCTATGCTGATTTGAAAAGGTCTTCTTGTGGAATGAGCCAAATCACTAACAATCTTTTTCCCCATCACTATCAAATGCATAGGAACCAAAGAATCTCTGGAATTGGCAGAGAACATTTTTAGCTTTGTCAAGGTAAATGCTATTTCCACTGTCATTGTGATAATAAAAAGGTCTGCAGAGAAGGTCAATGTTTCTCAAAGGCATTTGGTTTGGTACACATATTATTGTTATTAAGATAGAACTGGTGAATAGTTTTTTTTTATTAGCCCTCCTTCAGCCATGCTGTAAGTTTATTATTTTGAGGGACTTGACACATGATAGTCTGATGGTGGGTATTGGAATCCATTTTTTATCTCTCTAATATTTAATAAACATTAAACAATATTTAAGCATAATTGTTTATCTTCATGGAGCACAGATGAAGGAGGACTCTGAGAAACGTCTTCTGACTGATGCAGTAGGTCAAGAGGAGATAATTCAAGAGAACACCACACTCAAGTCTGAGGTGGGTGGACTGAAGCTGCAGCTGCTAAGTCTAGAGGAAGAGCTGGAGGCTGCAAAAAACCAGGTGCCAACAGATGCTCAAAGGCTGGACACTCTGCTGGAACAAAGCAAGAATTTTGAGGTCAGTCTACCTTAATATTGCTTTTTAGTTGATTTTTTAAAAGTATTGTTACATGTCTACCTTTTTAAATATTAAACCAATATTTCCTTCTGAGATTGATACTTGAATCATTATGTACATAGGGGCCATGATGTTAGAGTGGTTAAGACTCTATACAGTCCTAAACAAACTTCACAGGTAAATTTGTTTTATTTTCATACTCTGCTTGATTGTGAAAGAACTAAGCAACTCCTTATGTTTGTAAATGTTTATTGCATGATGTTTGATGAAACACAAATATTTTTGTTAACCCTTCCAGGAAGTGTCATACGACGATGATGGCTTTGTCAATGGGCGAGACATGACAAAGGAAGAGTTTCTACAGTCTCAGAACCAACAGCTTCGAGCTCACTGTGCTTTACTCACTGATGAACTGGAAAAGTTGAGGTCAACGTTTGATGCAATCCTCAAGGCAGGAGACAACCTCCAGGCAGACTATGATCAGCAAGCTGTAAGTTTTACATTGGATGAGACTAAATGGTTGCAATATTTGTGGAAGATGACTTCCTTTTCTGCATCTATTTTACTCATCATCCCATTATGATGTGGTGATGTATTTCTATTCAAGCTGCTTTTCTGTCTCCTTTTTCTTGTTACAGATAGATGATTAGGTGATGATCTCTTACACATTTGATTGAAGTAATTTAAAATGTTATGTTTAATTTTTAGTTTGAGAAATATAGCATGTGTCTAGATATCAAGATGTTTCTATGTAAGCTTTGAAATACAGAACACACCTTCTTCAGAGCTATACAAAATTGATACACCATTAGATTTTATTCATGTGTTTTAGTGGTTGATATACTCATCAAACAGAATAATGAATCATATTGTTACATATAATGCTTATAGATTAACTTGTTTGTAATGAGTAGGTTTAAATTTTTTTTATCTTTGTTGGATTTTGGGTTTGTATTTGTCAATAAAGTTTTCAAGGAAAGTAATGCTGTCAACATTATCCTTACCCATTGGTAGGGTAACAGCTGGCGAGGAGGGGGGGGGGGATTCTTTTATAAGCACTTTCAACTTTGAATATTTTAGCATTTCTTCAGTTTGTTTAAAGATGTTTAATTTAGAGCTCTATGAAAAGAAACAATATCATATTTAATTTTTGTGTCCAGTTTTCTTGTTTTATGAAAATGTCTATTCCTTACAAAGTAAAAATTATAAGGGTGATTTTTCCATTTTAAAAAACAACTTAAACCCTCTGGAACAAAAAAATAACAATTTGTTCTTAAAGTAATCATACATTCTTTCTATTGATTGATATCATCTGCATTTAACACCAGTTTTACATAAGAGAAAACTCACAAATGTTTATTTTAAAAGAATGCAGAAAGACTTGATAACTCAATGTTGAACACAATTTCCAGGCTGAGAAAGACCAACTACAAGATGAGATTGAAGTAGCTGTTAAACAGAAGGCAGATGTGATTAAGGAAAATGAGTTTCTTCTCCAAGACAACAATGCTCTCCATGACGATCTCAAGAAATTAGTCTATGAGCTGGAGAAAATGCAGGAGAAGTTCCAGGCATCTGAGGCTGATAATGAGGAGTTAAAGCGTAGTGTGGGTGTGGCTAGCAAGGTGGGGGAGGTGGCCAGATTACTGGAGGAGAGAGACAAACTGCAGCAGCAATGCAACGATTCAGACTCAACTGTCCTCAGCCTTCAGGTATGTCACATTAGAATACTTAGAGTTATTCAATTTTCAAGCACTAGTTTCCATAAAGATGAGTTGACTGTCTCCCTAGCTTTCTGAATTACAGGGGATTTCCTAAGTCTTATTGTGGCAACTAGTAGGAAGAAGGGAAACATTGAAGTGTATAAAAAATATGAGTGTGTGAAGTAGTCACTAAGACAAAATCAATTTTTGTGGTCAGCTCTTAACTAAGTTAATTGTGCTCTAGCGGGTAGCGAGCGTTAAAACAAACATATAAAGCAAGGTCATTGTGTCGCCCTCCTGTTGATTTTTAAACAATATATGAAATGCTCTTTAAAAAATGTCTGCATCAGTATACTGTAAAATAACTTTTTTCATGAGCACTTTTTTCGCAAATTCAGAAAATTAGCTTTCCCAAGGCACTTATGCAAATCCTAGCCAATTTAAAAGTGAGATTGTCTTTGTTTTGCAATCTTTAGAAGTATGATTTTTCTTGCCACTCGAAACTTTGCACTTTCGCAAAGGCACACGTTTACTCAAATTTCATTGCACTGAGTGATACTAGACTGTCCTCTATTCCATCAAGCCTCTTATTTCTTAACGTAACCACAGGTGACTCAGGTGATATGAATAATAAACAAGCATCCCGTGTAGTTATAAGAGTAAGAAATAGACATTTGGAAGTCATTGCTATTCACCTATAACATTTTGTGAGGGATTTATTTGTTGCTAACTGTCTGATTTCTCGCAAAATATGCTTGATGCAATAACACGATTTATTAAGTTACTCATTTGAAACTGAAATTTCAACTGTAATTTTTCTGATATTTGTTTATATGGTTACAATATGACCAGAAGTGATATTTCTGACTCTGGAAAAGGACCATGCCATACTCTTTCATACAGTAAACCTCCTTATGCATCTTTGGGTTGTGTAGCAGATTGTCAACAGGAGAAATCACTACAACAAAAAAGTGAAAAAAAAAACCAGAGCTGTTTCTATTTGATTTGCAAGTTATCATTGTCAAAGTGGGGGTGCAGAATATCCAGTCAACAAAGGAATTTTTTGTCAAAGTCAGGATGCATGTATAAGGATTATACAAGAGTATATACAGTTAGTCTATTTTGTTTTATATCAGGAACAAATCCACAAAACATATTAATAATGCTTTGATTTATTTCTATCTTTAAGCATGACCATGGCATCCTTCTGGAGGAAATACAAAGCATGAGTGAGTCTATGACACAGTTGACCACAGAACGAGATCAACTCACCTCTGATATGGAAATGATGGAAGCAATGGTGCAGCAAAATGAAGCTTTGAAAGAAGACTACACACAGGTCAGTATGGATTGATAATGAAAATGTCTTTGTGTATTGATTAATCTGCTGTATATGGTTATTATTTGTCACATTCAGTGTTCAAGTATCAATGTAACTGTTCTATAAACAGGGGCTGCATGGTCTGTTAAAGATAGAAACCCAAAGAAACAAGGTTTTATGCAACTTTTTCATCCTAATGAAAAATGAGGTACATATGAAATACTTCAAACTAACCAAAAAACTATCATTCAACTAGAATTTTGGGTCGGTAAAAGCTCCCTCAATTTGTCGATTTGATCTTTATGCTCCATCTCATTCCTATTTTATTATCACTAATATTCAAAAGTGGCAGTGAAAAATTCAAAATGTCTTCAAAAATATTAGTTTAAAAGTTGTAAACACATGGTACTTCCTCTAAGAATCAGCTCAGCAGAAGAAGAAAAAAGAAAGTATCAAAAGACCAATTATCTTTTAAGGTTTTAAATGCATCATTTAAAAAACCAAGGCGCTTTCCATCCTTCGTCAATTTGGTTACGCTCCCTCTCATTGCAATTTTAGCATCACAAATATACAAAATACTCAACATTTCTACAAAAAATATTAATTTAATAGGTTTAGACACCTGGTACTTCCTCTAATGTTCTCAATGTTGGTGTGTCGAAAATTGTACTTTCCGGGGAAAATATTCATTCATTATAGATCTGGAACGCAACAAAAGAAGTGATGTGTTGAACATCCGTTTTTGATATGGGGTCATTGCCCGGGAGG
>JAUUEB010474736.1:0-11312 GCA_032362205.1 Clione limacina | reverse complement strand
CATATGTTGTCTGGGTAATAACGTCACTTATATAAACTGACATATGTTGTCTGGGTAATAACGTCACTTATATAAACCAACATATGTTGTCTGGGTAATAACGTCACTTATATAAACTGACATATGTTGTCTGGGTAATAACGTCACTTATATAAACTGACATATGTTGTCTGGGTAATAACGTCACTTATATAAACTGACATATGTTGTCTGGGTAATAACGTCACTTATATAAACTGACATATGTTGTCTGGGTAATAACGTCACTTATACAAACTGACATATGTTGTCTGGGTAATAACGTCACTTATATAAACTGACATATGTTGTCTGGGTAATAAAGTCACTGGTATAAACTGACATATGTTGTCTGGGTAATAAAGTCACTTATATAAACTGACATATGTTGTCTGGGTAATAAAGTCACTGGTATAAACTGACATATGTTGTCTGGGTAACAAAGTCACTGGTATAACCTAACAACGTTGTCTGGGTAACAAAGTCACTGGTATAACCTAAGATATGCTGTCTGGGTACCAAAGTCACTGATATAACCTAGCATATGTTGTCTGGGTAACAAAGTCACTGATATAACCTAACATATGTTGTCTGGGTAACAAAGTCACTGATATAACCTAACATATGTTGTCTGGGTAACAAAATCACTGATATAACCTATTATATGTTGATGGAACTTTAAACACCGTACCTTTTATTTGATATACAGCTGGTAGTGAGCCTGGTAATGGAACTGGAAGTGAAACTGGTAGTGAAACTGGTAATGGAGCTGGGAATGTCACAGTCATAAATAGAGAATGTGTAGATGAGCAAGAAACGCTAGAAACGCCAGGATACATCATACCAGTAAGTACTTGGATATATCTAAGATCGAAGCTAAAAGAGTTTCATCCAATTTACCAAAAGGCGAATTCAATGGATAAGTCATTAATATATTATATAAGGGACATATCATTTTGCCTCAAAAATGTGTGTGCCTGATGATTACTTTTAAATAAAAACTTGTTTGCCTATAAGATGGTTCTATGTCATACATGTTAAGATGACCTGTTTTGAAAATGATATGATGGTTCTGTTTCGGACAACCGCCCCTCAGGCATCTAAATACCGGAGCACAGCACATGATTTGGCTCTGAAATAATGTCAAGTAAAGATGGCTGAAGGTAGGAGTATGTTGATGATGTTATGGCATATTGCGTATGACGTCACAAGTCTGTTTTAATTCAGTTTGTTTCGACCTTGACATATATTTAAGTACTAATGTAGTCTTTAAAACCACGCTATTTATAGCCTGACGTTCAATAAGACCCTATGTTTGCCCGTCGTAGCCAAGACAATTTTACGTGTATGTTTCAAGTTTCAAGTGCGTATGTTAAATCAATTGAGTTCACAATTTTAAACTATTGATGAACCTTTACCACGAGCATGTGAAGACAAATATCGAAGAAAGTGGTGTCAGAAAATGCTTGCTAATGAACTCAGTTGTAAACTTGCAGATATTGAGCACTGCTGTAAGCGAGGGTAAGTTTCGCCTTTTTTGCAGTTTTCTTATTTTCACACTTTCACCGATTGTTTTTGGGTATATAATTTTCTTGAACTTCTGTTATATAAGACTGGTTTAGAATTATATAATCAGAGAGGGAGTTGCCTGGCTCTACTGACCGTCTACGGTCGGAGGGGGATATGCCTGGCTCTACTGATCGTCTATCGTCAGAGGGGGAGTTGCCTGGCTTTACTGACCGTCTACTGTCGGAGGGGGAGTTGCCTGGCTCTACTGACCGTCTACGGTCCCACTTTCTTTTAAACAAAACTTTTTTCTTCTAGAGAAGTATGCTCAATGAAAACAAATTAATTCAATATTTGTAACGACAGACGTGCTCCGTGCGTTCATGTACCCCCGTTTTTCTCTTCAGTTTTCAAGATATGTCTGTTTAAAAACAATTTGCGCATGCTACAAAATCAAAGTGACTTGAAGTGGAGTTAGAAAACTAGGGAACATTCAACTATCAAGTTCAATAAGATTCAATAGGTTTGAAAGAACTGCCCCCCCCCCCCTCATCTCCTAACCTATAGTTAAAGAAGCATAATATCAGGTTCCTTACAAATAAGTTGAGTATAGAAGTAGACCAAAACGAAGGCTGGTGTTTCGAAAAAGCTTCATGTCTATGAGTAGTGTGGACCCAAACAGGCAGATAGCCACTGAGGTGAAAAGTGGCATGGATGGGATCAGTCCCCACTAAACGATGTCACCCAGAGCCCAAGCGAAGAACTCCCAACTAGAACAAGCCTCCTCAGAAAGGACTGGGTGACACTGAATCGGGCAAGAGCTAAAGTGGGCAAGATAGGGAGTAACCCTCACAAGTGGGAATTAACAGCTAGCAGTGAGTGCCCATGAGCCATCCATAGCAGACAATGAAGAACATCCTCAGAGAGTGTAATCAGGGACCAACACCTGCGAGAATGCAACCAGGCAGCCACACTTTGGATTCAGTACTGGCGCAATAAGATATGATGATGAGTTGAATATATTGAAAGTATTACTTCCAACAGGACTAATAATCATGTCAATTATGTCAATATCTCCTCGATATTTCCTTAGCGCTCAATGCATTCTCCTTCTTATTGTCGCTAATACATTGTACCTAGGTCCACCCACTGTAGAAAACACATAATAAGTCTAATAACTGTTGTCACTTACATGATAGACGCACATGATTATTTCTTAAATCCTGCAAATATTGATCATATTTTGCACGTTGTTATTGTATATTTGTACTGTCATATCCTGTGAATTTAATATAAAACATAAATGTTTAAATTGGATTGTCGAACAGAATTTGTCTATTTGTAAGCTAAATTCTAAAGACGTGCATAATTTCATAGTTTGGGAAGAACTTTTTAGTAAGAGTTGATTAACACTGAGAGTACATCAACGCTAGACGATGCTTAAGTTTATAATTATTTAGGGTTCACCAACATGTAAAAAACAAATTGTTTGGAGGATTCTTCCTCTTGTCAATGCCCTGGTTGAAGCATTTGTTCGATTTTGTCTTGAAGTTCCGCCATTTTTTCTTCTTTGCGTTATATTATTCTTATATGACATCCCGCATCATTTTCTTAATGCGTTCCTTTGACTGATCATGCACACATATCAAACACAGCATATGATAACTAAACACACGAATAGGAAATCAATTCTCATTCAAATATATACAATATACAAAAACTTAAACCGAGTGACTTTAGTAATAAAACGTATAGCTGACTTCAGAAGCTATCCATGGAGTAGGTTTGGACAAAGACAATAACAGCAACAACCTATTATCTTTGGTAACATAATGTTACCCTTTATGAACGAAGCACTTTCAGTTTGATATAAGTTCACACATCATCGTTCATAAGGAGAGAACACTTGAAACCTGAAGTCACTCTAACCTCAATATGTAACCACAGTCCTCAGGATATGTTATATTTGTAAGCCAGCTTTTGCTATATATTAGCAGCTTACTATTGACAATTTATATCTCCTTCATATCCTACAAGCACTTATTTAATTTTCTGATTTTACTTTATTAAGATAAAAACATTTTATTTATCTTCAGCGCGGTGTGTGTGACAAGAAGGAAAATTCTTGTAAACATGAAGTCGTCGAGCTGTCAAACAATCGTACAATTATGTGTGACACACAGACAGACGGAGGATCTTGGTTTGTTATTCAGGTAATTATAACAGAGAAACTCATAATGGTGGCTAAATTTGATCAATTTATTATAATACAAAAACTTACAATGGCTTTATTTCATTATTTATTCAGGTAAATACATGTTGACAAAAGATATTATGTTTTACGCAGAAACTGATGATAATGTTTAGCCCATTAACAACAAAAATGAATATGTTTTAATTATCATTAAAAATAAGTCATTATGTCATTTAAACTGATGATGATTCAGTGATCAGTGACTAAGTTAAAATGACACACAAACTTACAATAATTAAGTGTGCATTTGTTATTATTTACCAACTTTGCGGGCGTCTCCTTCTTGCGAAATAAACTATATTAATAAATATAAATAATGGTAAATTAATAAATTACTCTTGATTCTCATTCATATATTTTATGTCGTAAAATGACTGATAATATAATGAGCTAATTGTTGGGCGCTATTCTCTGCTTCGCGGGCTTAATGGAACGTCACAGATGTCACCAATTGGCTGGTCATGAGGTCATGAGGTCGCAGTTTACTGCCGAGATAAATATTGTCTCTGTCAAGTCTTCGTCTTAAAAGTTTTTTTTCAGAATATGATAATTGTAAACTGGTCAAATACTGGGTATAATATTCAATGGAATGTGACATCTTTTCAATGAAGACATTAATAATAATCATAGTGACTTGCACTTGTTGATAATTTGACCAACGATGAAGGACAATCGCCTATTAATGGTAAAATTATAAAAATGTAAAAGTGAATATACTATAAGTGCTTATGTGGCATTAAACCTGACGATGGTTGATTTATAATTTGAAGGACAAATGACATAGGTGTTGAAAATGAGTTTGTCACGGACAAAAGTTAATATGAATTGAAGACTGAGAATGGTCTAATGGTCATTTACAAAGGTATAAATGCGACATAACAACTGACGATTGTGATACATAAGTCAATATTATGATAATATAGATTGTGTTAATTGTTTATAGATCTTTGAAGAAGTAAATGTGACTAATAAAGTGAGAATGATTCATTTGTTATGAACTAAGGTTAATGTTACAAAATAATTTGCATAAGTGAAGTGATATAAATGGTTGTAGAGGAGAAATGAAAATTACACAAATAATGTAATCATAAAGATCATAATAATGATACAATGTTATAGTTGTTAGCTTGAGTGTAAGTTATATAGATGTCATGCCACTGGATTGAAATATCATATCAAGTATCTGCTTTTTTTTATTTTTCTAACACATTGGACATCCCCAAATCTACATGCCTGATATTGATATATGAGATAGAGCGAGGTGTATGCGGTAGTCAATACTGTGATCAAGCATTTTAACTTCATAATATTTAACTCATTTGAATGGTATCAATAATTCAAGTTTTCAGATTACATTTATATTCATGTCTTTTAAAAGAAAAAAAACTGTGATGACATGCCATGCCATGCAATGATTTCGTATATCTTTAATAGCTAGATATATCACATCTTTACTGTTTATGGTATAACTGTGTTAAGACGGGGTTAATTTTTTCAATGCAAGTAATTACATTTACATAGAAAAGATGATTGTTTTTTGGCCATTTAAAACCTAAATAAGATGTAGAAACTGACGATGGTTTAATGGTCATTAACGAATGTAAATATGACATAAAAACTTACGTTGGTATCTGACTTTTAATACAGGTACATGATATCATACAATCACTTACAGTGGTATAATTATGTTCATGAAACAGGTTTAGATGTTTTAATACCATGAAATACCTCACTACAGAGTCTAAGTATGGTTAAGAAGTCATTAACAAATATGAAAATGATACACACACTGACGAGGATGACTTGTAGTTTGTACAGGTAGATATACTAAATAAGACAAACCGTTGATTTAGTAACTTGTAAATATAACAACTATTAGATAAGTTGTATCAACTAAAGGAGTATCTGTCATCGTTATACTTCACATCAATACAATTCGCCCTTTGTTTCGTTTCTCAGCGCCGTCCTGATACGAACACCTCGGACTTTACTGAAAAGGGGTGGGATGCATATATTAGAGGCTTTGGCAATCTCACAGATTCCTTCTGGATCGGATTGGAAACAATTCATCATCTCTGTCCTCCAAAGGTACGTTTAAGAACAAATATTTCAATTTTCTTTTAGAAGTCATGAAAGCCACAACTTGATAAATTAAAACCAATGTTGTTTCCATCTTTTAAATATGGACACCACGAGACTATATATCGTCCCAATTATTATATAAAACTTTTCAAAACAGAGACCATATGAGTTGAGACTTGACTTATCATACCCGTTACTGTTTCTATATGTCTAAACAGAAACCATGTGAGTTGAGACTTGACTTATTATATCCATTACTGTTTCTATATGTCTAAACAGAAACTATATGAGTTGAGAATTGACCTATCATACCCATTATTGTTTATATATGTCTAAACAGAAACCATGTCAGTTGAGACTTGACTTATCATACCCATTATTGTTTATATATGTCTAAACAGAAACTATATGAGTTGTGACTTGACTTATTATACCCATTATTGTTTTTATATGTCTAAACAGAAACTATATGAGTTGAGACTTGACTTATTATATCCATTGTTGTTTCAATATGTCTAAACAGAAACTATATGAGTTGAGAATTGACTTATCATACCCATTACTGTTTCTATATGTCCAAACAGAAACCATGTGAGTTGAGAATCGACTACATATGGAAAGGAGAAGAAATATCTGCTACGTATAAAGAGTTTACAGTAGCCGGGGGATTTGATGACTTTAAATTATCAGTTGCAGGCGCTAAAGGAATGGACGTGATGACAAAAGCAAACGGTTTACGATTTGGTTCAAATGAAGGTCTGAAATGTGTCACTACATCTGGAGGATGGTGGTCTACTTGTGAGCAAATTTCACTTAACAGATTTCCGGTAGAAAATTTTCCCACTTACACAGAGATGAAAGTCAGAAGAGGTGCGTAGCCAATGCACACTGTGTACAAATAATCAGTATGAACTAAAAGATTTTATGTTTTATATTATTTAGATTCATAGATGATAGTTTTGTCGTAGTATGCGTTTTTGTAAATACAAAATGACGTTCAAGACATGTCATTCTTAGTGTAAGAAATACATTTGTCCATTATGTTTTTCTCATTAATAACTTATTTTCCAGCATGAAATTAGTATTACTGATTGTTGATCATGTTTTGTTTTGCAACTAGTTTATTTCATTCGTTGACCCGTTTCTTAAAATATCTTAGCTTCCATTTGTTATGACACACATTTTATGTACTTTACTTACATATTGACCTAGAAAATAAAGACAAGGAACTAGAACACATATCATGTTTGTCAAATGTTCATCAAAGTGACTAAAGCGTTTTAAACATCGCTATGTATGTTGATTACTTTTTAAATATTCATTATAATTTTATTTTTAAATTTATATTTTCATTGTTTTCCGTAGCACGTCCTTCAGCCCCTGCTAGTTGATAAACCAATGGTTAAAAAGACATTGTCTTATTTTTTAAACCTTAACTTGTTTATTATGAATTATTTGGTTTTTGTTATTTTCTTAAATCTACATTTTTCAACAGGAAAAGACAAGAACACGAAGCAAGTCAATTAATGGCTGAAGGTGCAGCTGCGATTATTGGTGAAATGAAAGAGAAGATCGCCCACTAAGCAAAAACTGATGTATTTTGAACTTTTGACGTAAATGACCTGAAATGAATGGGCTTTATTTTGCAAGCGGTCTTGAAACGATTTTACTTGCAGAGTTAAATTATCAACAAGTGAAAAACACATTTAACAGTTATACACTTCATTTTACAATTTCACCAAATTTTGATCAACATTATGAATTTTCAAAAAATTATTCTATTAATAAAATCACCTTTTTCTCTTTATATATTACTAAGATTGCGGAACTAATGAATGAAATTAAAACAAAACCACTTGCATAAAATGCATAATCTTTGAGCCATTAATGAGTAAATTACAAAAAAAACATCGTTTTTCTCTAAGCAAAACAACTATAGCAGTGTGTGTCAAAAATAAGATTATGTCTTTGTGTACACATGTTATGGAAAACGTATCTTTATACACATATTACTACCTTTCACTTTTTATAATTTCACAAAATACCACCAGAAACACGTTTTTTTTCTTTCTTTTTTCATTACTGACACGCTGCGTGCTTTATACAACGATCAAAGCGAATTGCTTGAAGTCTTCTTAGTATGATGGTATTGTAGATGTTCTTTAGATAAATAATTGTATCTTTTACAAATAATACTTTGTCTCAACCGATTTTTTTTCAAACCCCCTGAACCTTAAATTTTTCAATACGTATTCCAAATTGTATGCTTAAAACGTTATTTGGACTTAAAAATAAAATAGTCTTTTCTTCTGACATTACCGATGAAATTGTATCTATTGCAATAGAAAAAGTCAGTTTGTTTCACAATTTCTTGATAAATATTATAAATATTAAACGTTTTTACGCTCGTTGACAAGAATGTATATTTTGACCTTAAGATGTAAACTGTTACTTTTGCAATTTGCTAATTTGGAAAGTGTAATGAACGTTTTTGGTTAGTTAAATTTCAAAATCACCTTCTTTTCTTTGTTCAATTACATAATCTATGTTGAATTTGCTCATGAGCATGAATTAAAAGATGAAATTCAATGAAATAGTTTTCGGCTTAGATTTAAAATGTATAAAAATAATTAGTGACAAGTTTCGTTTTTAAATGAAAGATTACAATAAGATAAACCAACTATATGTTATCATATTTAAAAAAAAGCTTTACATTTCAAAAGGACGCTGACATAATTATCAGTTAATAGCCATTAGAGTAACACAACATTTTATTAGTATATTTTATTCTAGATGGCAACATTTCGACTTATCTAACTGTAGGTTAAACAATTATCATGCTGGAAACATTTTTTTAAGAGTAAGTGAAAAGTTTTCAATAAACACAGCGACGTGGTCTAAAAGAAGTAAAAAATACTTTAAACTCGGCTAATTTGTGTTATTTAACTGTTCCTTGACTTACTCAATATCCTGGGTCTGAAAATGAATATGAAATCTACTTAACACGTATGCGAGTTCTACATAACTGTTCCTATCTTAACCTTAACAAAATATTGTAATACATGTTGCATAGTCTTCTTTATCAAGTTTCTTAAACTAATAGAAAAACCACAGACAACGTCAATACTTTAAATGAACAATTTTTTAAGAAGTGGGTCATTTGTAAATGTATGATTCTTAGCTGTACCTTGCACCCTCTGTATGGCAAAACGGAAACATGTGTTAGGACACTATCCTTGAATAACTTACAATTTGTTTGCTTATACTATAAAACTCTTATAAAATGTATATAAACATATAATACATGTTTTTAGTTGTTCATTCACTGGCTTAATTGCTCTACTGTCAATTTATTAAATATATTATTTAACGTTATATACAACTTTGACCTTTAATATTTTCGTATGTATTTATCTTTCGAAAATCACATCCTTCATCAATCAGTGTTAAAACGTCGAGGCTATATGTAGAATTGTCAACTCTGCTGAATGCATAATTCAATGATTTTTATCTCCCCTGTATATATATACAAGTAACTCATATAAACAAGTATATGTCCAATTATATTAAGGTGGTGGTCTTGGTGGTGGTAGTTGTGTTATAGAATTAGGTCACATTATTTATTATTTATATTTCTTATTCTTATGTACTCTGAACATTGCAGAATTGAACTTTGAGCTTTGTCTGTAAATCTTAAAGTCATAAAACAGGAGTCTTTAAAAATCACCAAGGACAAAATTAATTGCATGTACCTAAGTTAAAACAGATGTATATCTCGGATAAGGACAAGGCAAACATAAAGACTTGAAAAAGAGATAGCAAAAGATCATGTGACAGGGCATCAAATTAGAAATGTTTGAAAAAAGAATCAGTCATCAGCAGATATTCGGTACAGGTAGTTTCGGGACTTTCATATTTATGAGCAACAGCCCTATTTATCGGCTGTAAATCTTATTCTAAAATGAAAAAGATAATTTAAGAAATATATATAATTTGACATTTTTTCCTTTTATAATCTCCTTTTTTCTATATAAGATTATACCTTCAATGTTACTCATACATTGTTATGATTTTTATATGTTTTCATTGTCAAATACGTTGTTAATGTAGAATCTTAGACGTGAGACGTTGATATTGCGATCATCTTTACTTAATTGTACATACAGCAATCCTGGTGAAAGCGTCTATTTAAGGTGATGTGCGGGTGGACTGTTTGTCAAAAATATAATTGTTGACCGATTTCACTTTTTACCTTTTGGTTTGTTATTTTAATCTTCCCGATCCCATAGCAAAGTCAAAATAAATGAAAAAAGCTCCTACATTAAAAAAGAATGTTGAAGATGGACCTACACTGCGTAGAAAACGTACCTGGTTTAATAAAAGGGGCATAACTCTGTCACCAATGTATTTCAAAAAATTGATTACAGCTTTTAGCGACCCACGATTTACGCCTCAGTGCAAGATTTCAGATTTCTATATTTAACAAAGAAAACACAGCGAGTTTGCAAAAAATTAACAAAGACATATAGCAAAATAGTCAAAGGGCCAGAACTCAGCCGATTTTAAAAGTTGCGTCTGGAATATGAATTATATTTTGAATTGTTGCCTTTTGCTTCTTAGCCAGGTTGATTTTGTACAAGAAATTCGAATTTTGTTATGTTTTTATACAGTCAAAATGACAAGTCTGTTTTAATAGATTTAAGAAAAAATATGTTAACAGATCTCCCTATATCATTGAAGCCCTTTTCAAGAAGAACATTTTAAGCTTTTGAACATGAAAATTGGTTGATAAACGAAAAAGATTAAACCAAGAACAAAAATGAAATATGGCTGCTATTTTCACCGTTTCCAGGGCAACCGTGAACATTTTTGGATTTAATGTCTGATGACTGTAGAATCAATTTATTCGATCGATTGTTCGAAATGTCAGGAAATTAGTTTTTGTGAGAACTTTTGATCGCATTCATCTATTAAAAAATAATATTTTTATTTCGCGATCCTCTAGAAATAACTTATTTGCAAAAAACAATGTTCAGCCCAAGAGACATGTGTTCGATTTGTATTTCAATGTACAAATCATCCTTATCCTAGTCTAATCATACTCTTATATAAAAATTTGAAACTTTTTATGTATTTATATTTCAAAACTCACAAGCCTTGGTAAATCAACTTTGAAAAATTCCTCTCATTTCGCCACTCTTTGTAGAAATTTCCACTATGTTTACTTTATAATTCATTGATATTTTTGCTTACTTATTCATATATGAGTATGGAGTTTTAACCATTATATGTCCTATTATATTAAGTTTGTTTGTTGCTGGTTATATTTTGCATTAGGTCCAATTATTCATTACTGATAATAATGTATTTGTATTGTTATATATTCTGAAAATTGCAGACATTTACACAATTGGCTTGAGTATGTGCATCTTATTCTAAAATTAGGAGGTAC
>JAUUEB010474725.1:0-11418 GCA_032362205.1 Clione limacina | reverse complement strand
TTGTAAGTGTTTTAACGTCCCAATCAAACTATATCATGTCATATCGGCGCCGGTACAACTATGTATTTTGATTTACTACCTTCACAGAGACTGTAAGATTTAACAAACTCACATACACTTCCAAATCTTTGGATGCTGAATTAAGTTCGAGAGGTCCCAGCTTGAAATTCTGAACGCAAGACATCCGACGAGAGCGCCGCTAAATCTCCTCTTTTAAACAGTCTTTGGTATGACCTGGTCGGAATTATAACCCCAGGCTTAACTATTTAACCCCCGGCCCCCCCCCAAAAAAAAAATCTTCAATTTGTAACCAAATTTTACTTTTACTTGGAATGTCGAGATGAATAAGTCTGACAGCATATTTTCTTGTATCCTACCCACAGTGATCCTAGAACCAACTACCTTCAATATATCAAATATAGTATACTGCGGGCCAAAAGTTACGTGAAAAACGAAACAAATTTCTTACTTTCTCACAAAAATCACAAAGATCGACAGACATTTTTTCAAACAAACGATTTGCTTATTCCGATAAAATAGGAAAAATTTGAATTTTGATAAATGCTGAGTTAGCAATTTTGTAAATGGTTAAGGGGACACGCGGGTGAAACTCAGCTCGTCGTCGGCCGATTCTACTAAAAACTCCAAAATTCTGTTTTCTACGGATTTAGTTAGATTTAGTTGTTCGCGTGAAATCACAGTATATTAAGATTCAAATTTTATTAAATTTTTGTGAAAAATAAATCATCAAAAAGCACTAAATGTGGCATTTTCCTGACCGCCGTTTTGTTGTTTTATCGCACGCGCGGCCACCACGCGTCACACAATTCGCGACAAACTCAATGTTTGTGTCAAAGCAACCACGTACTTGTGATAGAGAAACCGCAAATGTTTTGTATAATTATAAAGCTTTCGGAATAGACTTTGTATAAGTTAAAACAACTTATAATATTACTATAGATTCAATCAACGTATGGTCTTCATTTCGGTTTGATACCAGTGACCTATACTACTACAAGTTGGTCACTGCTACGCCACGAATCAGTTTGATGAAAATGAATTCAGAAATTGCATACAAGTACTATTTCATTTTAATAAAAACAATACACATTGATTATTTGTTGTTTAACAAACAAAATTATAAAACATTTCTGTGGCGTAACTACGTTGGTCACAAAATATATGTTATTTTCTTTTTGTTTCTAAGTACCTAGATATTACATAATTGAAGATAAAGCTCTGTAACCGAGAAAAACAAAATAATTGTATAATTGATGAAAAAATATTTTGTTTCTGATTTAAACAAAAAACTCCCAATTGATAACTAAGAAATGGACTCAAATGTTGCCAAGAAACCCAAAATCGACCACAAAAACAGATGTCTCGCCTTAAGATACTCCTAAAACACGTTTTACATTTCTGATTCCATTGATTTAAATCAAAAAGCTAAAAATAACGAAATGCCCGCCTACTTGAATAACGTCCCCTTCTATTATGACTAGGTTGTAATCAAACGTATACTTATGTACCGACTTTAAATCAACACCAAACAAAAAAATATATTAAAAGAAACTGCAGCAGACTTAGTGATCTGGAATCAGTTTTTCCATTATGCACCTTTACAAAAGATGCCAACTCGACATTTCAAACAGGCATAATTTTTTCTTTTTGTAGGAAAATTAAATCTTACATAAGTCACAATTGATAACAATGTTTACAATATGTGTCTATCGCTTTTGGGATGCTTTTGAGAAATTTACACATTTTACTAGTTGTTCGTGTAACTGTTGGCCCGCAATACACATTGTATTTAGAAAAATCAAAAATTCTAAAAACTTGCAAATCTTTTTCTCGTCGTCAGGCCGAGAGGGTCAGCATTGCTGCTGAAAAAGTAACATAACATTACATAACAATTGAACCACGGAGGTGTTCGTTCTGTTACCATAAATCACCAATTTCTCATTAAACCAATCTAAGAATTTAAGAATAATGAAATGTGAAAATATTCTGATATGTAGCTATAGATGACTACTGCGTTCCCAAACAGATTATAGTTTTGAGTAAATACAATTGAAATCATATCCCATGAAGACATGTGGGTGAAATTGTAGCATTCTCGTTAACAGAAATGTAATACACAAACTAAAAACGTACTTTAGTCAGCTGCTACAAACTGAACACCTCTTTGATGTTGGAAAGTAACCAGTAAAACGATTTTTACTACAGCATTCTACGGGAAGTGGCCGCAATCTTTATAACGTCATCAAACATGGATTGATACACGCAAATCAGAATTGAAAAACCTGACGTGTGATGCATAATTAGGCGGAATATGTGAATAGAACGTTTATTTTAGTTGGGTTTGAACTCGATGTAAAATGTTTCTGCATAATTGAACAGCTGAGTCGGTATGTTTTATTGCCTTTTGTAATAAAGGAGCCGAGGGTTCTTGACATTGAAATGACTAGTTTGGGGTGTGTCCCCACACCTTTTCAAATCAAAGGTTTATACTGATCATTTGGTAGAGAATCCAAAGCCTTTGCATATTAATGGGTAGTCGCATCAAAGTCTCAATCTTTCTTGGACTAACAACCATTAGTGCTAGAAATCATGGACTTGACTTGCTCTGTAAAACAGTTTTTTTTATTTCTTGTGTTTTGTAGAGGTAATGCTGTTATCATTCCAGTTGGTCTTTAGGGAGGGACATGACGTGTTTGTCGTGTATCATAGCTCATAATAACCTCAAAACAGACGTCAAAGCATCAGATGAAGCAAATAAATGTTGATTGTAATAAAACAGTTTAGAGACTTTTTGTAAATCAAAACTGTTTGATGAAACACGAAGTTGATGTGAAACTTGTAAACGAGTTGGTCGCGTGAAACAGATCAAATTATAGTTTTTATGTTAAAAGGACTAGTAGATGCCCAGTTCTCCGAAAGTGTAAGACATATTTGCCATTTAAGACAGAGGGTGAGAGTATTATTTGATATTCCTTTTACGTAAACCAATTAGCGCAAAAACTCCGGAATGGAAAACGCAGCAACGACGGCTCAACGCAGGACGGGAAAATGCAATAACGACGGCTCAATTTTTTATCTTCAAGAACGCAAAAATCAAAAAAAATATCGCTACACGATCCGCAACACATGGAACTATACGAAAAGTATCACTTGTCGATCTAAAACTTCCTAGAAAAAACGTGTATGAACCCTACGTTTTAAACTTTCATAGCTCCATCATAATAAGATACCAAACCTGGTTTCTTTTATAGATTGGCAATACCGTCTTGTATAATATCACATTATATAAATACGATTTGGCCAAGCGTTCAGATAATATTCACCAACAAAATACAAATTGTTCACGTTGTTCATTGTGCTTTCTTTCTTTTGTCTTCTACCTGTTTTTATAATTATTTAAGTTTAAGAAAATTCTACGTATTATTTGTTATTGAAAGAAAGAACGAAACACAATCCATACAGACACCACAACGTAAGTAACTTGTCTCCAGTCGACAACGTGTTCAGATCAAGAAATACACAACAATAGATATGAATGTCAACATTCCCTGTCAAAACACTCCTTGTTATTCACAGGGGTTTCCCACGTGAAAGAAAACATCACATCTCTCAATTTTCTCAGCCTGACACCCCTATACGACGCAATGAAGTCGTCCGCCTGATTAACTATATTGAAAGCATCTGTATTAACGTTGTCTCAAGTTGTAACTGTATTTGTCCATCGATGACGATGAGGTATTTCCTGAAGTCATTGATGCCACCCACTCTAGTCACAGGTTATAAAGTTAACGAATGGATGGAATCAAAGTAGGAGTTCATAGACATTATTGTTTATGCTTGTTAAAAACATGTGCGGTAACTAATAGAAATCATGACAACAATAAATCTAGCATAATGCACCCGGGTGAAAAGGTTACAGAAGGATCAAGAAAGATAAACACAGCCTGTGTTCATAATTAATTAATTGTTGGCGATAGTGATGTAACACACAGCTACTGCTGAAGTAGCATTGTTGTCATTGATTTACGGGTTGAGACAGTTAAAGCCAAAGATAATGCAAAATAAGAACAAGTTTAACACCTTCTCTACTAATAGTTATTTATTTTCAATCACTCGTTACCAGTCTTTCATCAGGTCAAATGACGATCTACACTCTCGTGAGTTGAAATCAGAATGGCGTTAGAGTTTGAAGATTAACGCTGGTTATTTTATGCTGGTTTCGTGGCTGCCTTCTCTCCTCGTTAAAAAATATTTAAAATCTGATGATTCTACGTTTTGCTTGAACAAATATTAGACTAGTTTTAGTCCCATTATGTTAATTGAGCAATGCTTATAACAATCAAAGAAACTTATCTGCAAAATTCCATAAAAATCAATACGTATTGAGCCACGTGTACACTTCTAGGGATAGTTTAATAGAAGCTCAAATAATTTGTTATGCTATTAAAAATTGGCAGCCGTAAAGACTGTGGTAACTATAGAAGTATTGCCTTGATTGGTCATGCGAGTAAAAGTCCGACTCATCATCATATTGAACAGAATTAGACTGAAAAAAAAGAACTATCCGACTGCCAGACATATTATAGATCTAATCGAGGAACCACAGCCATGCTGTTTGCCGAACGTGTAATACAGATTTGCCAATTAAAACAGAGGGTGAGAGTATTATTTAATATTTCTTTTATGTAAACCAAATAACATAACAACGCTGGAACGGAAAACGCAACAACGACGGCTAAACGTTGGACGGGAAAACGCAACAACGACGGCTCAATTGTTAATCTCCAAGAACGCAAAAATAAGGCTCTAAATCAAAAACTATATCACTATATTATCCGCAACACATGAAACTATACGAAAAGTATCGCTTGTCGATCTAAAACTTACTAGAAAAAACGTGTACGGAACCCCCGTTTTTTTTACTTTCTAGCTCCTTTATAATAAGTTAAGGAACACGGAGCAAGACGCTTTCATCACTTTCATAGATTATAGTGTAGCTTTTGATAGGGTTGTTCATCACCAGCTATTCAATACCATGACATTGATGGGTTTCCCACAGTGCCTTATCAAACTCATAGCGTAACTATAGCAAGATAAAAAAGCAACTAATCATTAAGGCAAATAATCGAACTTATACCAAATATATCAAATCTAGAATAGGTAGTGCAAAGCAGAAGATGGTCCAGCTCAACAGTATCTAGAAGGACAGGAGAATCAAAGGAGATCTTAAAAGTTAAATCCCAAAATGTGTCAAACTGGTCGCAAGGAGCAATTCAAAGCCTTTTTAAAGAAATTAGAATTAATTTTTTCGCCAAATCAGAACATTGCCACGCGATGTAAAGAACCGGAAACACATTGTTTACGTCAATGTTGGGCACGTAATAGGGGAAATACCTCAAGCTGGCATCAAATATGACTTTCGGTCTGGGTGTGATCGGTCATGAGTGGGTCGTTTTGAATGTAAATGAATTGAATACATATATCGGTGGAAACTTTAGTAGAATGATTCAAAACGAGTGCTCATTTCTGACAACTATATATATGTAGCCGTTTATAGCGTTGGATCGAACTATTCATTTGATTATGAACTGATTTGACTTCAACTCTAGCTCATGGATTATAATCATGCAGGTCTTTTCTAACTTAATTGTCTAATATTAATACAAGAGGTGTCATGGTCATACGCTTATCGTTAAAAGTCTATAGGTAAAAGTTATATTATACATAGTTATTGCTTAAAGTCTACATTATTTAAACTTTTAGAACGGAATTGATCTTAACACATTACAATATTTTCTTCTATATTATATTCTGTACTACTCCCCCTTAAAAACAAAGAAATACGTTAAAACCTTAATGTAAGGATCAGTGGTTTATTCACCTGATTATACTTATTTAACAAATGCTATGTATTTTTTGTTAACAATGAATATATAACGACGTAATATTTAAAGCTTCCATGTAACACAATTATATGAAATATTGCTTGTACACAGCATTACAATTTAGTATAACGTCCAATTATCATCATTATCTGACATCAGTTGTAATGTATCCAGTGTTGTGGTGAGTAGAGTAGTATACTACTCGAGTAGTACTCAAGTAGTTTTTTTGCTACTTCTACTCGAGAAATCACATATTTTTTGAATACTACTCTTCTCAAGTAGTCTGTCCACACTACCCAAAGCCTACTTTACTTGAGTAGTCTTAGAGTAGTTTGGGAAGAAATCAACATATTTTTAGTTCCATTTCTGATCATTTTTGTTCAACTTGATTATTTTTGAATACATTTTACTCGTAGCACAATTTTTTAATACATTTTATCATTTTCTTGAATTTTGTTACTTGATAATGTTAATAATGCAATAATCTTTCAATTTAAACATTTGAATTTGTTCATTTAATGATTATTATTTTTAAAGTTTGATTATGATGAAAGTAAGACAGATATCCACATCTCGTTTTCAGCAAAACCATTATCATTAACGATATTTTGTTTGATACCATTTGCAAGGGTGTGTTACTTCCAGTTGTAAATAAAATTCGTTTTAGAGGCATCTCGAAGATGTTGCTAACTCTTTTAGTTATATGAAAGTGCATTTACTTTTTTTAACATTTCTCATTTGATGTAAGAAATTAGAAGTAGTATAGACTTAGCTCAGATATGATGTAAAACCGCAATGAATCCCAATGGTGTCGCTAAAAACTAACTGAAACATCCCTTACCTTTTTATAATCAAACTTTAAAATCAGGTGCTAAAACGAAATCACTTTGTATTATGTAAAACATAATCTGCATGATGACAGGATGCCACCAGTGAGCATGTTTCAGATTGTATGTACATGCAAGTCAGTTCATTTGAATAATCATGAATATTGATTTAGAACTTGAAAATATGCATGAATGGACAATGTTTCACCTTTACTTTGGTACCTCCTTGATTCAAATCGTCGACGAAAAAACAAAGAAACTCAGTTATTTTTGGGCGGCTTTCTTGGACTCCATCTTGAATCCCTCCTTTCTCTACCCAAATCAACCAAAGCCTGCTGGTGGGTGTGTATTTAATCTTATCGTGGCGGCTACTTGTTCTAATTTCAATGGAATTATGTGCAGTTTTGGTGAAATCAAGAGCACGCTCACAATATATTTTTAATATATATACAAAATTGTGCATTTTAGGGTATCCATAAGAAATGATTCATTTTTCAACCACCGAAACTGTACTATGGAAGAATGGGTACGTCATAAAAAATGTTGAATATAACTGTGTAAATATACTTGTATATATAGTTTATAAAAACTGAGCAATGTCCGGTTTTTGTCATGTTTCAACTAACAGAGTGGAGATTCGGGCATATGTCTTAATTTGAACATGTATGCTCTCAAAATAAGCCTAAATACAATAATTTAACGCCTTAATGAGTCTGGGATTCTTCTTTTTTGCCTAAATGCTAAATAATTTGGAATGGTGGCGGGAGGGTACGGGTCGGTCGTCCCTGAGAAAGAATCAATAAAATGGCAATCTTCCAACCTTAGGAGCATTCCCAACTCCCATCCTAATCTATATAGATCGTTTGATTTATTATGCATAGACAGAGACAGCGATAAACCTTGGATTACCTGTTCTTGACAATCAGAAGCCCTGTGTCTCATCTCCCGTGTGCAATATCAATAAAAAAGAACATGATCCCTCCGTTTGCACGGAAACTGTCACCACATTATCATCTCATCATAGAAAAACCCCTTCTTGAAATAAGAAAGGTTTTTTCTAGTTTAAAGCCTCCCATTGTCAACTTAAACTCTTAACAGCGTTTAATAATCACCCTTGTTAAAGCTGGTCTTTGTGCTCAGGGTCACCCGAGACAAGGGCTAAATTGAGTGGTTCCGTTGTGGATGTGATCTTCTAATAAATTGAGTCATAGCTGAATCTCGTGATTCGGTTCCGGGCTGTGATACCTTATTATTTGTTGTCTCATGTTCCTGGCTTTCTCGATAGTGTTGTTAAAACGCAGTCTGCTGAACACGCAGCTAACACTTAGATTGAATTATTTCGGAGCATCCTGTGTCATTATGTCGTTTTTGAATTATAATTTTGTCTTGAGTGTTTGGACGCCTTATTGTATGAATACGAGTTAAAAAAGCAAGTGTCCATTTTTCTATAACTGTACGAGTTATGTCCCCTGCAATGTTAGCAATTGGATTTTTTTTGTTTACTGAAAAAGTGTGTCCAATTAACTTCATATGCATAGAATTGTTTGTTAAGTACATTAAGTCGCTTTTGAAAAAATAATGATTGAAATGTAAGAAAATATAACATTAAAACACGTTGTTCCTGGAAATATATTACGACACTGTTGTTGAAATTTTTAGCATTCAAAATGCCCACTACAGACATGGAGAAGGAATATACGTTGATGTATTAATTAACATCTGGCCAGTGTGATCTGATTACGTTTCCAAATTGTGATTACATATTTAAGAGTTACGAAAAGTTTTAAATCTATATTCTATACGCTTTACTAAAATTCAAAATGAAGGGTAAGCGCCGTCATGACATATCACGACGTCAAATGTCTACATATTTTCAAATATAAATACTTGTCCCATTGGGACCAAATAAAAAAAACGCTTTTAGACAACCAGATCTAAATCCTGGTTTTTTAAAGAGATAGTCAAGCTATCAATGTTTGAAATAACCTTGAAACTAAACCTTGACACCATACATGAAAACCTCATTTCAATAAACGTATAAAAGGTTGTATTATATGGTTATATATTGAGATCCTTAGTTGTATGATAAACAGAATATGGACGGCGGCCATCTTGAATGTATGCTATAACTAGAGTTGCCCAGGTACGATTTTTCTAAAACGACGTTTTATCCCTCCAGGAAGCTTTCTCAACAAGAATCAACACAATAACAAGGTGATCTCCAAAATTGCAAGTTTTGGTCCTAGACCGCTTTACTACTGTCTAAGTAGTAGATTTGTTAACTGAATTTTGTAACACGCTCAAAGTTTAGACTAATTGAGAAACTCGATTACTTCTGACATCCCAGACTAATTCACTTTTTAAGTAAAAAGTCAGTTAATATATGTTTCACATGTTTCCTTTTGGAGGATACTATCAAAGCAACGATGCCTCGACACCTTTTGGATTAATGTTAGGACAAAGTTAAGTTAACATTGGTGTGTGAAAATGCAATTGACATGTTACTACTATTTCCTACTTCTTAGTTGCTATTATATTGTTATATAAAAATTCAGAAATAGACTGAACATTGAACAAGAACTCAGAGCAGACACTTCATAGCTAACACTACGTTTTGAGAGCATATTTCAGACGTATACACAGGAATGCCAATTCAAGCCACACTAATTCAGCGCATCTTAAATTGTGTGCGTTTATAAACCTGTTCATATTACCAATACCAATAAGATTTTGCTCACTTCTAGGCTTTATATTTATTTTACTTTTTTATATTTTTGACTTTGAACAGTTATTCAGTCCAGTGTTTGTATAATCTTATAATCGTTTTTCCACAATTATGTTGTGAGGAGTAGAAGAAAGGATTGTATAAAGCAAATATAAATGTTTGCTGTTTAATTTCAAAAATATCTGTGAACAATTATTTGAGTAATGATCCTTATTGAGTTTTTGCTATATGCTTTTTCCTAGTTTGGCAAACACGCTGTCGTCACATCTTAATAATTTTACATCTTGACATAGACTCTTCTAGTAACTCTCCAAAACAACTTTCTCAATTTTTGAATAATTCCTTTTTGACAGAGTCATGGCCCCATTGAGTATTTTGCTATATGTCTTGTTAAATTTTGTGAACAAGCTGTGGACACATTGTCAAAGATAGGAATTTAGACCGAGCATAAGGGTTCGCTTTGCTGTAATCTTAATTTTTGAAAAACATTTTTGTTTTACTGAGTTATGTCCTATTTATTATACTTATGTAAGTCCTTATCTCAGTCGACGCATTATTAGAAGTAGGACCCTTGATCTCTTATGGTCTTGGTTGTAATCTCTACGAATACTCATTTTCTAGACATATGTATAAAAGTACCGAGGCTACATGTGTGTAGTGGGGATGTTGAGCAGAGGGGGGGGGGGGGCTTTACAAAATCCAATAAAAATCTATCGAAGAGGGTCGAACAGGTAAATACTACCGTCGGTCATAACTAGCTTTACGGGTTTTTCAGAAATATAGCTCGGCATGTCAAATCATGACAAAAAACACACTGGAGCACCGCCCGGAAAGGAACCCGATGGTCACCGCATGGTGAACTAGAAAGCCCTAGATTTAATATCATATTTGTCATACTGAGTTAAGTCAGTGTTGTGTCCCTTAGTTCTTTAGTTCGATGTTGTAAAGTAAAGGTCAGTCATCATAGGGCAAATGGAAAAACATATTTCACTCGTAGAATAGGCAATACTCGCTGAAAAATTCAAAGACATGTTTCTTTAGTCATTAAGTCAGTTTTCATAGTAAGCAAAAATTGGTAAGTTTTATGACTTGCTGATATAAACAATTTTAAGAAACAACTTTCGTCAAAAAACATTAACTTAACTGAAGGCTAGGTTTTTTATAAACAGTTTTTGAACAATCAATTAGCATACCACCCAACGGCAAGTATGATGTAAATAAGGTTTCGTTTCTCAATATTTGTCAATTTACGACCTGTTCAAGAGATAACCACTCGGCTTTTGCGCCCTGGTAATTAACCAGATTATTTCTGTATAAAATTGTATAAAAAACTGTTATATGTAGATAATAGATGGAAATTATGTAAAATTTCATATTTTCATTAAATCTTTAGAAAATAATGATAATCAATTGTTTGTGGTTAGTAAAGATACAAACAATTCAGTGAATAAATTGTCACTTTATCCATCAGAGGCAGAAGTACCTCTCCGGAAAACATCGACATTCCAATGTTCTATTAGTACTAGGGCAGTTTAGTTCTTAACAATTGCAAAGCATGTGGCGCGAGAAAATCAAAGAGCGATCCATCAAACCCACAACAACAGAAGTGAGCTGCATTGTTTGTGCAGGTATTTAAAGGAAGTCATTAGCTTGGTGGTCGCAGAGGGTCTAGGTTGATGACCATTGTCCGTCCACCATTCACTAATCTGCAGCTAAAAGGTTTGTGAACCAGACAGCAAAGGTGAGGCTTGGGGGGCGGAGAAGCTGAAAAAGATCAACAGGGTAACATAGTCGGAAAGAGGGGCGTATGAATGCGAGGTCAAAGAAACTCTTAAAGCTTCAAAACTATTATGTGAAGGAAGATCTCACTTAAAGAGTTGTCAATGAATTCTGTGAGGTCCGACTTCCTTATAAGACCATTTGTCTTGGTACAAATTACTTAATTAATCACTTTGATAAT
>JAUUEB010474714.1:0-11418 GCA_032362205.1 Clione limacina | reverse complement strand
CTGTAATCCCATTGCATACAAACACACAAATAAATAACACACATATTTTGAATCTTATTATGTAGATAACATAACCCATTCAACATAGCATGTCATACACTCATTACCACTTTTAGCTTCAGGCTTCACATCTATTGTCTTCATCTCATTTTGTTTGAGGTAGAGTAACAGGCCCTGGTCTGGGTCTGACCGACGGTCAGCTGACATCATTGAGTACAAAGTGACCTGAAGAGAAATAGGAATTTCGACAAGTTTGGTACAAGTACAAAAGAATTCTATAATATAGTATATATACTTATGTTCTTTCCGACATTGTCTTAAAGTCAAATTGTTATTCTTATCTGAGGAAATATCACTTATTCTTGAAAATACAATAAAGTATGAGAAAATATCTGTTCATAAATTTTCATAAACGCCATAATCAACATCAATTTCTAGACATTGGCTTGAACAAGGCACAATGTCAAGTTAAGACAAAATTGATTCCTCTCTCTCCAAGCAGGATTGCAAAAGGAACAAATTTAAAAAAAAATCAAAAGAACCACTAGATTGTTACTTTATAAATATTCAATATCCATGCATCAACTAACCTGCCCTTGATGCTCAGCAGAAAAACTTGCTTTTCCAGTTTTCAATTCTAAAGGCAGAACTTTCTCAATCAATCCATCTTTTCCTCTTAACTGAGGAAAACAAAGTTTAAATTGTATAATAAAATTCTCATAATATTATAAAATATATATAACATTCTATAAAGGCATGATCTTAAGCAAAATACTTACAAAATAAGCCACTGAAACTTAAAAAGTATTTTTCATAAAAACCGTCTAAAAACCAAACTTACACAGCTTATGTGCATTGAATAATTATGATAAAGACGTTTAAACAGGGCTCCATTCCACAGCCTATCCTCACCATGACCACACATTTTTGACTAAAACTTACCTTAGTTTTAACTGTTAAATCAATTTTGCCTTTCAGTCCAAGTCTGGATTGTAAAAATAGAAATAAATAACAAATGATCAGATTGTAATTTCAACAAAGACATTTGTGACAATTAATATCAAAATGAAGCAGCCAAATTAACTTGGCTAAAAATAATTAAAATAACAAATTGTACCAACAAAATCTTTCGATAAAAGACGTCAGTGTGGGTAAAAGAAATTGCCCTCGGATTTTGCAAAAGGCATAAGAGATGTGCGACCCCACCAAAGGGTCAATCCTATAGAGGATTTTATGTTAACTGCATTAAAATTCTTCAAATTTTGATATATCAGATGATCAGACCCAATAGATTACATGTTAGTTATAAAATTCAGGTATTATTTGGCTTTTTTATCGATTAATAAAATGGAATGAGTATGGAACAGATCTGTTCAGCACTGATTCCAGGCAGATTACCAACACTGAGCCAAGTCTTGATTTTGATCAAATAGAAAAAGAACCAGAACCTCTCCTGAGGGAAATAGAAGCAGCCATTAAAGAGTTAAAATGCAGATAGTCACCAAGCCTTGACAATGTTCCTGGGGAGTTAATCAAACACTCTGGCAAAAATAGAGTCTGAGATGTCCGACTGTCAGGCAGGATACAGAAAAAAACAGAGGAACAATAGATATGCTCTTTGAATTTCAGATACTCATCAAGAAAGTGTGGAACTCAAATAAAGAGGTATTCATCACCTTCATTGACTACAGTAAGACGTTTGACAGTGTGGGCCATCAACATTTTTTCCAAACGATGATAAAGATGGGTTTTCCAAATCATCTCTTGTTTCCCTAATTGCCTCACTGTACAAAGATCAAAAAGCAACAATCAGATGGAACAACCAGAAGTGTGAATTTTTCAATATCACTAAGGGGGTCAGACAGGGATGCATATTATCTCCACATCTGTTCAGCATATATACTGAGGAAATTATGAGAGATGCTGATATTGAAGATATGGGTGTAAAAATTGGGGGCAGAAACCTCACAGATATACGGTATGCAGATGACACAGCTTTGCTGGTGGCAACATAAACAACATGAGAAGGATACTTTACAGAGAAAGTTCACTTGTCAAGGACATGCAATTGACTGGCAACCACCCTGAGTCAATTATGTTATTGTAATACCAGTACCAGTAAGACATTGACACAGACATAAACATACCTTGGAGACCAAATATTTTCCTCTATATCTTGTATATCTGTGACTGTCACTTCAGACCTGGATTGGATTGAGAAAAAAGATTAAGAAAATATCTAAACATTACTTCAATACCCTTGACATTCTCTTTATTTTTCAATTTTTATCACATAACATGACAACATCCTCTTGTTCATTGTTACTATTTTCCAAGATGTTTTGCAGGTAAAATAAAAGAAAAAATAGGATGATAAGACATAATCAGCATAGCTACAAAATTTAACAGGGTAATATCTTATCATTGGTAGTTATAGGTAAAAATTCAGATAATAAAATAGAAGTGGAAATGTTGACAACTTTTCAGATACTTTAATCATATCTTAAAGTAAGTGAACACAGATATTTAATTCAATAATTATGAACAACAATGAAAAATGCATTTTTCAAAAAAAGGTCTCAACACCTATGCATCCTTGATATAAAATCAAAATAATAAAAAGTCTAACTTAAGGGTGTTCACATGAATTTAAAAGAATCACCAACATAGTTGGTAAACAAATAAAATGATTGCATCTTTGGTAGATGGATGCTAACATATAACTACAAAAAATGAGCACATCATGGACACATCTTTTCTAAAATGTTTATTTCAGGATTTTAATTTATTTGCATGTACTCAAATAATTCACTTTAGTTTTAAACAGACATAAAAAGTCAAGGAATTAAACTGTTTAACAGTACTAAAGTGACCTTATGTATGTCAATGTGGTTACAGAAACAGAAACAATTGTCCAGAAGCATTTATATGTGATCTTGAAAAGGGAATTTAAAATATATAAGTAGTTATCTCCCCTTACACAACTTATTTCACTGCTTAAGGATATTTCAATAAATTTGTTAATGGGTCATTTTCACTATATATGGTATCGTTATCTATATTTGATATAGAAATAATCAAGCTTTCATTACAGTAAATTTTGTTCATTAAAACCTTTCTGTGTGGTTTAAACTTTGAAAACACTTAAGATTTGTTTTCATTTGATGCTTAGTATGTGAATGATTTCAAGACACTTTTCTTTCTGTACAAAATTTGTGTGGGAATATTTCCCCAACTAACCCCAGCTTTTATCACCTAAATGATGACGGCAAAAAAAGAGACCTGTAAAAGGACCTAAAAAATGTCATTTGACTGAACTATAAAGGCATGATCTTAAGCAAAATACTTACAAAATAAGCCACTGAAAACTTAAAAAGTATTTTTCATAAAAAACGTCTAAAAACCATACTTACACAGCTTATATGCATTGAATAATTATGATAAAGACATTAGCAAAGACATCAAAACAGGGCTCCATTCCACAGCCTATCCCCACCAAAACCACACATTTTTGACTAAAACTTTTTCAGTAAAATTGCCTGAATCTTATGAGTCAAAGAACAAAAATACTCTTTTAAAATTGCCAGAACACTGACAGGTTTGAATATATATTTAATTATGAATAAATAAGTATAAAGCACAGAATGCCTATGTGCAATGTTAAAGCATACAGAGGCAGGTCTTTGTATTTCATATCTACTTAAGATCTGATGTGAATGGATGAGAATGATAGAAGGGAAATAAATTACATAGTACGCTAACTTTCTTAAACTAGATAATTGCCCTTCCCAGATTATCACAACCAAGTTTGTTGTGATAATCCAGGAAGGGCAATTATTTAGTCCAACACAGCTATGGGTACAAAGTCAGCTTCGCGAAGCCGCAGTTTAGAAGCCAAGGCTTCGGCTTTGTCCTGTTTTTCAAAGACTGACTTCGGCTTCGCCCTTTTTGGGCAGAGAGGCTTCGGCTTCGTGAAATTTCCAAAAAGCCTGGAATGTTTTTTCCATTAAAAAGGTGTTTTTCTTACTCCAAATCCATTCAAAAGTGTTAATAGGATAACTAGACACTGTTTACAAGGTACACAACACTTTGTTTTACTGAAATAGGATGTTTTAACCTTGTTATAGAGTTTTCTAAAAACGAGGGCTTCGGCTTCGTGTTATTTTTAAGAGCCGGTTTCGTGATGTTTTGAGATGCCGGCTTCGTGATGTGTCAGGGCTTCGGCTTCCTGAGTTGTGGCTTCGTACCCATGTCTGGTCCAACACAATGTTTTCCCATCTTATTACCTTTTTCCTTTACTCTTAATAAGTTGTTTACTACAAGTAGAATAGTTGTCAAGCCAAGCAACAAGGGAAGGGATGTACACCTTGATCTCTTCCAGGACATTCTTTTCTTGGACACCTTGGCTGTACCTTTGGATGAGAGAGAGAAAGAAGTTTTAAATGCTGTAAAACGGTTTAAGCCTCAAGGTCTCCATCACTCAAGGTCTCCATCACACAGGCTTTACAATAAAATTTCACAAAATTGGAGGATTTTAGCACCAATTATTTGTTTTTCTTTAAGAAACCAATCTTAACTTTAAATGGTTTCTTAAAGAACAAAAATTGGAATTTTTGAGGATTCCCTCTTTTTGAGGAAAAATGGAAAGCCTGATCTATACAGGTTATGTCATATATACATCACAGACGGTGCTGCTTAGTTATTTTTGTATTAAAACGTAATGTCAGCCGATTCTACCCAGAATTCAATCAGTGGTAAACCCCTGAGAGGCAGGAAATTCCACCTATGATTATTTAAAATAAGTTGAGTTTATAAAAAGAGAACATACATGTCATGTAGGAACTTGGTTGAGGTCAGCAGAGACTGAGCCACCCTCGAGATAGATGCCTCCCCCACCAGACCATCCTTCAACACAGTCTGGAACAAGCTGTGGATAATGCTGCCATAGAGCATGTGTATATTGCCAGCATCCAAACCCTGAAACAAAGGATCAATATGAACACCAATGAGATGGGCTTCCAACTTCACTCTATGGTGAATGATTTAATTTTCTTCTTTTTTGACAAATAATGTGTTTTCAAAATTCTTAAAAATCAATACAACAATCACCAGAAAATTTTTTAAACTGATCATATTGAAATATGTGTCAACAAAGGCCAAAATTTGTATTTCAAAAAAGAGAAAGTCTTAAATTCAAAATGGAATAATTTAAATAATTGCTTACCCCAAAGCTCTATGTTTTACCATTCTCAGCATTTATCCAAATGTTTCTGTTAAGCTAGCAAATATAACAGACAATTTTCAGTAATGATTTCAGAGATATAGGGAGTTTCCAGTAATTTCAGACAAAAAAAGTTTTTTCAGAACTTCTCACCTTATATTTTTCATTGAGCACGGACCTGAAAAGAGATGACAAAGAATTCATAAATTGCATCAGACAAGGATTGATGGTTGTGAAGCCACACATTTTGAACAATAAAATAATTTACAATTTTGAAGTCTACAAATGGTTTCTTATGTTACTATTAGAACATATGATAAAAGGGTACATTTGAAAATGGGTAAATAACATCATAAAATTAGGCAAATAGCATGCAAATACAAACAGAGTATTGCAATGCATATTTTTATACCATTATGTTGTAACAACGCAAATGATAAACAAGAATTATCACCATTATATATATTTCTATCACTCTTGACAGATTCTATTTCATATAAACAAATCAAACAGAAACTTGGATAAAGTAAAGACTCACTTTCTTGCACAAAAGACAGAGTTGACCACCAATGTGCCAGACAACAATAGGTCAGGGTTAACAATGATAAGTCCTGTTCTGTCATTAATAATATACTTTGTACCAACAAGCTGCCCAATAACGTTGACTGTATCTCCCTCATGTACACTTGTGTCTGTCCTGTGAAAACAAAAAAATGATTTATATTCAATGAGTTTACAACTTGTGTTATAGAAGGATCTTGTAGGCTATTTCTTTTAAAATGTGTAATTAATAAGGTATATTCTTGTAATACTTTTTACGCAGTTAACAAGACAAGAAGGATGTAGGAAAGGCAGGTCCTAAATATAAGCTTCCTTGACCAATGACAAAGACAGTGGAGTATGCAAGCAAACATGCAACGCTGAAAGAATTTGAACCTGGGAGATGGATACATTGATGTTTTGACTAAAGAAGTCACATTTGCATTGTCTTATATTCTTATTAAGTCATAAAAGGAAATCTACATTTCACTTTCTCAAATAGTGTAAAACAATATAGGTAAATACAGGTAATAAACATGTTTATTCCATTTGCTGAAAGAAAATAAGAGAGGAAACCCCCATACAATAAATATTAGCGATAAAGTATGTTGACACAATATACGACGGTGAAACAAAACCCACGAGGAGGCAACACACACCTTAAAACACTATAAGGGCGGGGCAGGAAGCTCCGTTAGCAACACACACCTTAAAACCGTGTGGCTTAAAATACTCGAAAGAGCATGTCAGGAAGCTCCGTGAAGCAACACACAAACGTGAGGGACATTTGTGAGTATCGATTCTTCACCCACATGGGATTTTCATAGAAATAGTTATGCAGTCTTTGTTAGTTTGCTTATAATTCGTATAACGTAAGTTTTGAAAAATCACCAAACCTTTATGAAATATGCCAAGTGGAATTAAATGAATACTTGCTGGCTGAGTTTATCTACGCAATTAATGGCACACTCGTTAGATATCGACGGATGAATATCAATCTCGTTAAAACTTGATCGATATTCATTCATCGATATCTAAATCTAACTTGTGTGCCATAAATAGGGTAGATAAACTCAGCCAGCAAGTATTCACTATATACTGACCAGAAACCCTGCAGTACACACTGAACATCCCACAGTTGACCTTCCTGGTTTAGTGTCAGGTGAAGCTCACTGCCATCTCTGAAATAGAAAGACAAAATGTTAAAATAACATGATAAGACAATCTCTCTGAACAAAGGAATCTTACAACAGGGTTACAACTTACAACACCATTACACAACCCTAGCTTATCTGCACTTTGTAAAGACATAATTTGATTGATAAATGGCAACAAGTACAAAAATGGCTGAGGATGAAAATTAGTTTACTAAAATAAAGAGTTTACTAATCAGATCTGGCGGAAGAAATAAAATCAGTTCTCACCTGCTGTTTGCAACAGTCTTCACTTGATACCTTTTCCACAGGTCAATGAAACGAAACTCTGATGAGTTTGACTGACATTTTCCTAAGGCTGATCTGTTTTAAAGGACAGAAGAAAACCATAAAATAAATAAAAATGTTGTCACAAATCACTAGGGATTTAATAAATAATTTGAAAAACAATCTTTCACAAATGTTTGCTTAACTTTCATCATAATTTTATGAAATTGATTTCTGTTGCCATCAGTCATTACTTAGTATCGGAACTTGGAGCAGGGTGGAAGAAAACAGAAAATGTGTCAAAGGCTTTAATCTTATTCATAAAACAATCATTTTCGATTTATTAGATTTCTAGTTAAAAGATTAGTAGTGTTGCAAATATAGTTTTAATATTGGAAAGTTACACCAGTTTCAAATTTTAATTCCAAGTGAGTTTCAGGGGTCAAGAGAGTTTGGCAGTGAAACAGTGGTTAACTTAAGCATCTATAACAGTTATAACATTTTTTATACTCACATATTCTTCTTTTTGACGGGTGACTTTTCAGTGAAGCTCTCATCAAACATTCCATCAAAAGACTCTGACATCAGATCTTCAACTGCTGCTTCATCTGCATCACACAAATAACCCTCCTTGTCTTCCTTATCTGAGGCTGGCAATTCAGAGCTCTTGGCAAGACAAGGCTCTGCTTTCTTGTTATCATACTCATCATCACACATCTCCATCAGTTCAGGCAAATGTTGCTCTGATAAAACCACTTCACCTGCAACATCTTGACAAGAGGTTGTTGCAGAGGACTTATCAGCTGGTATAATTGAATCTTTACCCACAGAATTACAACTTACTTGGGCAGATACCATATCAGCAGATGGGTCCTCACTGTCTTCTACAACAATGCACTCATCTTCTTCTTTTTCTGTATTTTCAAAATCAACAATTATAATAGAATCATCATAAAAGTCTCGGCTACAGTCTTTTTTATGGTCATCTACATCACGATGGACAAAAGTTGCTGCCTCTGTCTCACCCTGTTCACCAGAATTGCTGGAATTGTTTTCCCCAAATTGCTTTAAAGTCTCCTCCAACATTTCAACATCCTGAGCTTTCAACTCAACCTCTTTCAGCTTGGCAGCTTGTGCTTCTTTCTTTTTTTGTATCTTAGTGAGTTTTTTTGAAGATGTCTGTTTCGTTGTTGAAGGTAAACAAGGTTTGGACAAACTATTCCCTGCTCCAGGTGAGTTAAGCTCACTTAAAACCTCTGATAACAAATCATCATCTTTAACGGAAACAGTTTCATCCTTAACACTTTTTTCTTTCTCTCTGAAACCAAACAACAGCATCCTTTCCTTTGCAGACTTTTTACGCTTAACTTCCAGATCTTTTTCATCAATGTTAAGTTTTAATTTCTTCTTGACCCCAGCTTTTGTCAACAGTACACCGTCATCAGATGAGTCAACATCTTGATCATATCTGGGTCGTTTAGACAGAGGAGACAGCCGCACAGCAGCTTCTCTCTTTGAGGACACTTTGTCAAAGCCAGACTGAGGTTCCTGGGGTGAGGGCTCTGGGGCATTGCCATCAAGCCTTTGAGCTAGTTTGGAGAAGACTTCATTAAGCCATACTTGTTCTTTCTTCTCTTCAACTATTTTCTCTGCACCCTCAAGAGCCTCAATCAGCCTTGACTTAGATTTACAAGTTCCTTTACCAATAGCCAAAGGATTTATGTTCACATCAGAGGTGGACCGAAGGACGAGACCCTTCTGCTGACATGCATCATCATCTTCAGGAAGATTGAAGAGTTCTTCAGTTCCATCTGATTTTTTCTTGAGTGCAAACAATTCATCAGGTCTTTCAGTTGTTTGTGTTGCTGAAACCATGTCAGCAATGTCTGTAATGCTTAAACATTTTGATGAAGATTTATTATTCGAGGTAGTCACTTGTCGTTGATTTGTATCTCCAGTATCTTCTATTAAACCATCTCCAAAAGGATTAGATTGTGACTCAACAGTTGCTTCAGTATTTTCCATAACATCATCTCCAAAAGGAGTAGGATGTGACCTGCTAGTGGCTTTAGTACTTTCAATCATACCATCTCCAAAAGTAGTAACCTGCGTTTCACACATAAGCTGAGTTTCAGGCACACACATAATTTTACTGTGTTTATCAACAGTATCTCTCTTGACTTCTGAAGCATTGTTTTGATCTTCCTGATTATCCAAAATTGTGCCAAAAGAGTTTGTTTCCTTTGCTTCTTCCAACTTTTTATTGAAACATACTGAGATACTGATTTTTCCAGAACCTTTACTTTTTGCAGCACTGTTTCTAAGATGAGCTGGTTTAAGATCAGGCTGAACGTGAAGAAGGTCTGAAGAACGCAAGAAGCTTCGTCTTGACGATTGTAATTTCTTTCTCTTGGCCATGGCTTTAGATAAAATGCTATCAACCTCTGGTGTTTCACATATAATATCCGGACTGCTGTCCACATCATCTGAAACTGAATTTTGTTTAGGTGGTGTAGAGCATGTAATAACAAGGGGAATAACACCATCATCACATGTTTTTTGGTCCTCAACTTGTGGCTTTTTGGTTCCTGACACTTCCTTTGTGTCAGGATTGAGCTGCTTAATCACTTTTGGCCTATCTTTTGATTCTTTATTATACTTTTTTGAGACATCTTTACAATCCTCAACAGGTTCAATATGCTTTTTTATTGTAGCAGGATCCTTTTTTAAACATGGTGAATTTAAAGGACTGTATGAAATGGGAGATAAACTCTTTCTCTTTGCAGCCTTCACGTCAGGAGCAGATTTAAAGTCATCTTCATCCACACAAATTACATCCTCCTCATCAATGATGTTTGCTTTTTTTGACTCTCGCAATCTAAGTTTTCTAGCTGGCTTGTTTAAAGGAATTTGTTTGTCTTTCTGACCAGCATTGCTCTTGCTTTTTACCACATTACTGTTAGCGTTATTGGAAAGTTCTCCATGTCTGTGTGAGCTGATTTTTGTGAATAGACAACTTTCTTCTTTCTTGGATGGGACGTTATTCTGCGGATAAAAAGATCAAACATATAATCAAACAAATATAACAAGTTGTATACCCAATACATAAAAAATTATCTGATAGAAGTTACTCAAAGCAGAATCTGATAAAAATAATTTAACATCAACATTTCCTCAATAATTCTTATCACAGAGGTATGTATAGTATATAGACAGTATAAAAGACTATATGAAAGTAAATAAAACCATTGCAGTGTTAGGCTGCTGGACTTGAGAGTGATATGTCGAGGGTTCAAAACACTGTTTTTTGTTCTTGGGAAAGAAAATTAGCAAACATTTACACACTCTATCTATTATTGCTATATTTATTATGGTTCAGCCACAACTTTCTCATTTCAACATTTCAACCCATTAAAAGCAAATCATATATGTTTGATCTGTCAAAAAGTCAGTAAGAATATGATCAAAATGGCAGAGTTTTACAGCCTGAGATTCAAAAGTTTTGGCAGTTTGAAGCATGATTAGGAATTAAGATATCTGAAATCTATTGTCTGTTAGAAACATAGGACAAAGAATTCAACACTATAGAAGAATGTAGATATATTAAACAAGAAAAAAACAGGATTTCTTAAAATGCCAACAAGATGAAATTTTAATTTTTTTTAAACAATACCAAACTATCATTATCATGATGTATTTGTTTCTTATCTATCCCTTTGCAGTTGTATTCTTTCTTCCTTACTACACTTTATACCATTTCTCCTTTCCCTTAACGGAGAACATACTATTAAGACCCTAATAATAGTAGTTGGCAGAATAATAGTAGTGTGCAGAAAAATGTCTGAAATTTAATGATAGTAGTGTGCGGAAAAATGTCCGAAATTTAATAATAGTAGTGGGCGGAATAATAGTACTCAAGTGGCCTGTATAATGGGAGGGGGTGGCACATTCGGCTAAATCAAATAATAGGGAGGGGTGTCAAAACATGGTAATAATAGTGATGGAGGCTAAATTTTGTATTAATTAATTAGTTAAGTGTTGTATATCAAATTAAAGGTTGTTTGAAGCCCTGTTCAAATTTAACAACATATTTTGAACAGTCTCAATATCACTATCAAGGCCTAATATTGAAGTGGGTGGAAATTGTTTGAAACTTAAATAATAGAGGTGGGTGGAAGACACAAACTTTACTGGTTGCTCATAGACCAATTCTAAACAATGAAAAACAAAACAGGG
>JAUUEB010474703.1:0-11418 GCA_032362205.1 Clione limacina | reverse complement strand
GAGAGAGAGCGAGAGCGAGAGAGAGAGAGAGAGAGAGAGAGAGAGAGAGAGAGAGAGAGACGTAGTTTCTTGCTAGACGCAGATTTCTTTTTTGGCTTTTGTTTGTACTGAAGTTTAAGCTTTGAACGGAAATATCGGTGGTCAATGTGGCACTCTGTACCTGGCATGACTCTGGTGTGAAGCACATCTTGCACATCTACTTGGCGAACTAGTATGTGGTCGATGAGGTGCCAGTGTTTGGAGCGCGGGTGCATCCAAGTTGTTCTGTGGCTGTTCCTCTGCTGGAGGATGGTGTTAGTTATGGTAAGTTGATATTCTGTGCAGAATTCTAGGAGAAGTCTCCCGTTGTCTTTGCAGTTGCCCACGCCATGCCTTTCTAGTACTAATTTCCAAGAGTCATTGTCTCTGCCAACCCTGGCATTTGAGTCACCGAGGATGATGATCTTATCATTGTTTGGTGTGTTTTGCAGCACTCTACGGAGGTGGGAGTAAAAGGCGCCTTTGTCTTCAGGTTAAGCCTGGAGAGTAGGGGCATACATACTGATCAGTATGGCATGCCGTGATTCAGAAGTTGGAAGGCGAAACATCCTCCAATAGAACATTTATTTTCAGATTCAACTGAGGTAGGTTTCTCCGATATCAAGACTTGGAACAAGATTTCAAAAGTTGAGTTTTTGGGTTGCATCGAACATCTTGAAATCTTGCGCCTAATACTTTGGCAACAGTCCTTGGCAAGGGGAGCAGGGAGGAGGCATTTCGGGCATTTGCGTCTGAAAATCCGGCAATTTGGACAATTGATTCGGGCAAGTTTAAACATGAATGTTTGCCGGAATGTGGGGTAAAAACTGCCCGAATGTACGGTAAAAACTACCAGAATTTGTAAAAAAAATAATAGGAAGAAAAGGCTTTAAAAGGCGATTGTTTTCGAGGGCTTAGCGCCCATAGTTAATATTTCGTTGAGAAGAGAGAAAACAATACACGATCGATTACCCGAGACAGAAGCTATCCGCTAATTCCCCTCGTTTATAGATAACACAGACGTGTATCTTCTATGTGGACAAGGAGTTTCTAAAGACCCAGTGTACATGTTTGGCCTACGGCGCGTTCATCAATTTCTGGAGCATTTGGATAGGTAAAAAAATAGCCGACCGATTCAGTCACCAAAATAGTGATTCCAAGACTCTCTTGTCAATAGAGAGGGCTGCGTGTCACCGAGCAGTGTATTGTTTACAAGATGTAACGGTTTCAAAACATCTTTAAAGCTTAGTCGAATTTTTTAAACGATTGATTCATTTAAATACATCCATGGCCATGACAGTTCAATCATTATGGGAAATCAGGTATACTTTTATTTGTGTCTGCGGTGTCAACATACGTCGAAAAGACACACTCCACCAATACACGACACAGCAGATGGATGTTTGTAGTAGCCAATCCTTTAAAAATACAGCATCTAGAATATATATTAAAAGTGATAAAGAAGTACATAAATGGAATAAACTTTGTTGTATATTTTATTGATACGTTGGCGGTTTTCAGTCACATTTTATCGTGTCATCTCGTCCTCAATCTAAATTGGCGTCACGGTGACTGCCTGTTGTGTAGCCTGTCTGTGTAAAACGCACTAAAGAGTAAGTTACAGGCACCATATACTCAACTTAGCCATTCAGGTAACAATGACGGACGTAGTGCCTCTTCGAAATGCTTGATATTCACCATTAAGTCATAAAGTGTAACGAAATGGTCATGCAGACAAGAGGCTATGAAAAGCGTTAAACAACAATTGCCCTTCACCGTGAAGGTCCTTCTCCATTTGTCGGATGACAATGATTCGAAAACATCCAGAGAAAGCAAGTGCCTCCTAACAGATATATATTATTTTAGTTTTGTTCTTGGACTGCAGAAAGTTAAATTCATCCTTTTAAACACTGCTAGTCTGAGTAGTAGTAACAAGGAGAGAAGGTTGATATGATCAATGCCAATAACACTACCACTGCCACATTATTAACATGCAGAAATTATGAACATTTTGAAAATGTGTAGAAAGTAGCAGAACGAAGTGCAAATGTGGTCTAGGTGCTACTGGAAGGTACACGGTTTGAATTCAAATAGACAACAGTGCCTAGACGAGTGTACCAATATGTCAAAGAGTATCTTCGGGTCTCAACCTTCTTTACAAGCCTGGACAAAGTTGTTGCTGAACTCAACTCGAGGTTTTCTGGTCACGACCAAGATGTACTCCATGCCCTGGGTGCAATAGTCCTTGGATCAAAGGCCACAGACACACAGTTTATACTCATTTCACAACGGTATGATATGGACACGGACATGCTGAAGGCACAAGGAAATTTGTTTACACCATGCATGTGACAAAGCAAAAACAGTTCCCGACCCAATGTCCTTGATATGATCAAGTCCTTTGATCTATCTCTTATTCTACATGTTTTAGCTTCAGTTGCTAAGATTCTTGGAACAATTCCAAAGACATCGTGCTATGCTGAGCGATCGCTCAGTGGTCTGTGGCGAATTAAAGCCTACCTTAGAAGCACCATGAGGAGGCCCGCTAAAGAAGCCTTGCAGTTTTAAACATATAGAGACAGTATGCCATCGTATGTGTTTCAAAACATATTGACACATTAATTGATATGTTTGGTTTCCGAATTGGGAGGCGTCAATTTTTCTTTTAGTTAAATTCTTTCATATTTCTTAAAGGTGCATCACATGTCTCTGGAATGTATGAATGGCTAGCAATGGAATTAATTGAAATATGTATGATTTATACCAAAGGCGTTTGTTACACACATATACGAATTATTCTACTAGTATAATTGTCATTAAATATGTAAAGTAGTGTTTATAATGTTCATTGTCTAGATGGATGTGGTTGAAATACTTCTACAAATATATATTCATTTCAATATTGGGTTCTCATTATTATGTAGTGGCAGAATGGCCGAGTGGTCTAGTCACTCGATCTTTAGAGTATAAACGTCGCGGGTTCAATCCCGCAAATGGACACATGTTAAAGTAAAAATAATGTGTAAAGATATCCTCGAATGTGGTTGGTGCTCATGCAAACACATTTCATTATCAGTACTTGCATGTCCACAATTGTTGGTAGGCAGCATCATGTACCTAGTGCTATTGGAGACGGACGATGAAAAGCGTAGACCCCGTGCTAGCCACACGCTAAAGATCCCCTGGTGGTTGCTCAAAGTATCATCCGGGCAAAATTCAAAAGAAATGTTCTACCAAAAACGGTCAGACTCTGAGAGTCTAAATAATAAGATTACTTCTGAAGACGGATAGCGGGCGTCCTCTGGGCGAAGGAAAGCACCAAAGTGTTAACGCAAACCATGTGTTAAGCCAAACATGTGTTGGGCAAAAACATGAGTGTGTTAAAAGCAGTACGCTAACGCAAAATTCAGTCAACAACAGTTGACTTCGTTCGAGGTAAAAGCGAATGATCGAGAAGAAGATTATTTTTATTGCGCAATCTTGAACGATGTCGTCACAACGAATGTTTGTAAATACATTTAACATGTTTTCTCAATTTGGCATTTGGGAAGTGATTATGTTCAGTCAAAACCCGTCCTTTTTTCAACAGATCTTTACTGAATTGTGCATGGAGGCGGGGTTTAAACCATAATTTTGGTGAAACAGGGTCATTGCGCGATGGCGTCACAACGAATTTGTGTTTGTTTTTTACTATGCTTTCTTTATACATAGTTCATTTTTTGAAATGTGTTGTACATGCAAAAGTTGACAATTTTTTAATCGATCTTAACTAAAATTAACATGAAGGTGGGTTTTAAATCCAGAATGATTGTGAAGTTAGCTTACTGCGCGATTCCAAACAATGACGTCACAACGAATTTTGAAAGTATTATAACTATAGTTTTTTTATTGTTCATTTTTCCAAGTTGGTTGTTCAGACAAAATTCGGCCAATTTTCTAGGTGGGGTTTCAATATAGAATTATTGTCACAATGATTTGTTTTCAATATATTCACTATGTAATCTCTTTTGCTCATTTATGATAAGGCTTCGTTTCTCCATGATAAACTGGGCGTTTCTCAACGATTCTTAACCTAGCAGAAAGTTCATTCCAGAGAGTAATTAAAAACCTTTTTATTGGAAACCGTGTTTTTTCTTTGGTAGATCCTCCTCCACGGGCAAAGCCGGGTTCTTCGTCTAGTAAAATAATTATAATGAACTTCATTTCTTAAGCACTCGAACAAGTCACGGAACCTCCAGACCCCACAATCTGCTTGATGACGTTATGATAGAACGGCCCCTCACTATCAATGTAATAAACTATTAACAACAAACTACAGTGAAGAGTATCCTTTATTGGCTCAAGCAAACATGTCACATTTGGGCAGACTACAGTCGTCAAATGCAATCAAAGTTCTACCATACATACCAAGAATTTAACTCAAAAATTGCCATCAAAAGTAAATTATAAACATTGAACATTTAAAAAGGATAAAGAAAAAAAGTAAGGTAATTCACGTTGTATACAGGTAGTTGTGAAAACATTCAGCTTGGCAGTCATTATAATCACATTATAGCTTAAATTATCCATTGATCCAAATGAAACGATGGTTAAGTACATAAATACAGCAAATACAAGATAAGGTTAATGATTATGTTATTCATTAATCAGAACAGAAACATAAATATGATAAATGAAGACTGTGCAACCTTAACCACTGTTATTTTTGACACATTTAATAGTAAGCTGTAAAACAACATTATAAGTACACAAAACAGAAGGAAAGGTAATAAAAAAAAACTGACAGGTTTTATAACATTTGGTATTTATAACTATTTATTTTTATCACCAAATTTGTGTTTAAGAACATTCATGAATTTATAACATCATACATTTTATTTTATTTCTTACATGTCCCTATTTGTAAATATTATGTAATACTAGAATTTCAGGTCGCTAAACGCTCCCTCAATTCATCGATTTGGTCGTTACGCTCCCTCTCATTACAATTTTATCATCACAAATATTCAAGAGTGGCAGTGAAAAACTCAAACTTTCTTCAGAAAATATTATTAGTTTAAAAGTTGAAAACACCTGGTACTACCTCTAATAATCAGCTCAGCAGAAGAAGAAAGTTTCCAAAGACCAATCATCCCATAAGGTTTTAAATGCACTATTGATATCAACCCCCCCAACTCCTGCAAAGTTTTTGCGCAAATACTCTCCTCTTGAAAGAAACGCCCTTTCAAAACACAGGCGCTTTCCACCCTTCGTCTATTTGGTCGTTACGCTCCTTCCATTGCATTTTTATCGTCACAAATATTCAAAGTGGCAGTGAGAACTCAAATTTTCTACAAAAAATATTGATTATTTAAAAGTTGTAAACACTTGGTACTACCCCTAAGAATCAGCTCAACAGAAGAAGAAAATTAGATTCTGTGTAAAAAGGATTGTGCTGGTGTGCAAAAAAGAAGGGCAGTGTTTGAACATCCGTTTTTGAAATGGAGCCATTGTTTGGGAGATGTCATTTAAAACAAATTATTGTTTTTTTTTAATTATTTTAACAAGCAACACACATGAAAACTGCCCCCAAAGGTTTTATGCCTTAGGTATTCAGAGACCTTTTAAAATTAGTATGGGATTTTTTTATGTCAAGCTTAGCAAAGAATAGTATGAATTCTCAAATAACCCCTAGACCAACCTACCTACCTACATCTAATAGGCAATTATAATATAAGATTGATTGACACCATCTATGTATCAATAGATGACTATAGCAAACTATACAGATATCCTGTTGTAAAGTTACTTGTTTTAAAACAATAGTTGTATATGAGGATCTTTTATCTACTTTATCTATTCTGTTTGAAAACAAAAGGGGAAAAGTTGATACCTACGATAGTCTTTAGTATTATGGTATAGTACTTTAGTATTATAAGGAATTAGAGAGAAAAGAAAAACAACAACAATGGAACATCCATACCAGATAATTGAAACAAATGTGGTAGTTAGGAATGATGGGTGTATGGAATTTTTTCAAATAGCTCTGTTTACCCCCCCCCCCCCCTTAGAACCCTCATAAAGGAAAAGATCTTTGTGCTTTTTTATTTTAGACTGTTATGGGACGTTTAGGTTAATAAAGAGTTAATTATAACTAAAACAATTGCAAAATATTTGTTGCTAACAGTAGTTACATGGTATAGTATGTAATATGAAGGTATAAATGAATGTACAAAAAATACATGCTATTTTGCATTATTGTCTTAAAAAAATACACAGTATGTTAGCCAACATGAAGGTATATATATCAATGTTATAAATAACTAATACTTGATGTTTTGCATTACACTTATTACAAAATGACATGGTATGATAGTAAATATATGGGCATTTATTAATTTGAATATAACTTGTATTCAATAATATTTTGGATTATAATTCCACGCACACAATTATATTGTGTAGTGTTATATTTTCTTCTTGTGTGTGTGTCTGTGTGTGTGTGTCTGTCTGTGTGTGTGTCTGTCTGTGTGTGTGTCTGTCTGTCTGTGTGTGTGTGTCTGTCTGTCTGTGTGTGTGTGTGTGTCTGTGTGTGTGTGTGTGTGTGTCTGTCTGTCTGTCTGTCTGTCTGTCTGTGAACACGATAACTCAAAAAATATACAACTCAATGTTGTAAAATCTTGTACTTTGTTGTAAATCAATACAACGAAGACCCCTATTCAATTCAAGCAATATCTTTTAACAATTGACAGAGAAAGGGAATTTAAAGTATTTACCAAAGAATTATAGAGAATTACTTGATGTCTCCATCACCGTTTCATGGTTCTTCTTCCATATTCAACACGGATGCAACCTTTGAATGAACACAACACTTAGCGCGGTTCGAAAAGTGTTTTTACGGGGTAGGTATGTTCACTAACATTTTTGGCGCAACACACAAGCATTTCCTGAATCGATTAAAGCAACCCAAGCAGTAATTTAATTTTCTATACATATTTTGATAAAGTTTCGTTTCTTTCATTTTAAATTTAAGTAATGATGACATGGTAACTGTTTCATTTTACATAGTGGCGGGTTTGTACTCTATCTGATTACTTATGTTTCTATTTCTTTCTGTTTCTCTTCTTTTTTTAAACAACTGCTAAAATGAAGGAATACTCATTTACATGACCCCTTTACGAATGAATTAACAATACAACTTTGCAAAGAGTATTAGTATGTGTTATAGAGTATGTTCTAACAATATACTCAAGTCATAATTAGTTTAATGGTAAATCGACTCGTACAGGGGCGATACCGAATGTTTTATAAGTTAAAATTACTCGAATTCATGAGTGATAACTCAATTGCAAAACCCCTGTATATATCAATTATCCCTGAATATGTTGGCAAATAGTGATTTTAGGTTGCCAAGAGTACATTCTTACAAATTGTTTTTAGTAATTTTCTTATCTTATTGTAAACTGACTCGGCCATGACAAGTGCCTTCTCAGTTAAAATTAATCGATTTAAAGAGTGAGTACTATTTTGCACGACCCCTAAATACCTTAAACACGCACAGGTAGACTTAAATTTGCACAAGTCTACGCTCCCTGTTCCTGCAATTTAATATTTCACATTTAAATGGCAGAGAAAGTATGCAACATTTCTACCAAGTGAATCTCAAGAGAGACGAAAATTGCTGGGAAAATATTTTAAAATTGTGAAAACCGCTCCAGCGATAAACACAACTTCAAGCACTCTCAGACTTATTTTATTGGGTCTCTAAAAAGCTTACTTACCCACCCAAGTCCCCTTTTGATATGCACTTGTAATAAGTATGGTATGGAAAAATAGTTCTGAAATACCTGATGTTCCGTTCCCAGCTCAGCGCTCTATAAGAAATGCATTTTGGTGCAGTTATATTGTGAGGAGTGGTATATTTTTCTTGTCTGCCTGTCTGTATGTCTGTATCTCTGTCTGTCTGACTTTTTGTTTGTCTGTATGTATGTTTACACGATAACTTGAGTAATTAAGCTCATATCTCACTCGTATTTGGAAGGATGATGAAAAGCGAGTCTAAAATATTTGCTATTCAATCTCAGAAATAATTTTTGAAACACAGACTTCGTATTGTATAGCCCTATTCAGTTGTTGAATGAAAAATATTTCCCTATAGAAATATAAGCTCAAAATAATTCTAAAGCTTTGGATCTTGAGACACAGTGCAAAAACGATAAGAATACTTAAAATCATGCTAAAATGGTATTGAAAATAAAGATTCCAATTGTTAATTTCATTATTGAATTCTGCGTTAGCAGGATGGATAGAGTCTGTTACAACAAAGTAAACATATGTTGATTTGTTAGTTGTAAAGACGTAAGAGATTGGTGTGTGACGACGGAAATCTTGTTAAATTGTTTTTACTGTAATTATTCATGCACAATTGATTTAACCGTGGAGACCACATGGAGTCTGGAGTCATATTGTAATTTATCTTTCATTCAAAAGAAACAGTAAGAGTTTTTGACAATTTGTAAAGTGTTTCCGTCACGGTACATGGAGACAGTGATTACCAGTGCTGTGCGGATTACTGGAATTCAGTAATCGGATTGGATTGGAGTATTTTCTTGATAATCTGAGTAGATTTTGGGTTATATTTTTTTTGTAATCAGATGCATTGGATTATTGGAAACAATATCAAATATTTTGAGTGGATTATTTGTTATAAAATTTAGAAATCAATTTTCGAAATAATAATGATAACATTTATATGTTACAAGTACTTCATGCATATAAAATGGAATGTATTATATACACTTTACAAATTTGAATTAAAAAATGTAATTTATTTTATACACTTTCAAGAGCTTTAGTACCAAAATACCAATCGAATTGAGAAAATATTAGTGGGGGGGATGAAGGGTTTCTCTTCATCCGCCATGACTCTGCCGGGCTTGGATTTTATTGACCACAGGGGCTGACCAATGGTAAAACAAAACGTGAAAAAATGAGTACTCTCTCATAAAATGGTGTTATTCTTACTAATATACCGCTGGTCAATTTAAAATACAAAATTTTATTGTTTGCAATATATTGTTGAAAAACACTTTTAGGAACAGTAAAACATAGTTTGCCAAAATATTCATTATCAATTGAGTCGTATAGGGGTCATGCAAATGAGTACTCACTCATGAAATGGTATAATTCTAACTTATATACCGCTGGTCAAGGCCCCTATACGGGCAGATTTTCAATAAAAAATTATATTGTTTGCAAAATATGTACTATTAGGAACATAAAAACATACTTTGCCAAAAATTCATGGATAATTGATTCGTGCAGTGGTTATGCAAATGGGGGTTTCTTCATAAAAGACAGTTATTTAATCTCATTAACTCACTTACATGACCCCTGTACGAGTCAATTTATCATAAATGTGTTGATGACTTCAATTTATCGATTATATACCTTCTAAGTAAACATAAAATGCTTAGTTTAATTTAATGCTGATAAATAACGCTAGGCAATTGCCAGCGGAACTGAAAAGGATTTCGTTTTTTACAATATATTACTATATACGCTGAGCTCCTAACTAAAACAGCAATTTTTTCACGAAACAAGTAACCCAAAGTAAATACATTTTTTCAACTGATTAAAGATGTGTTATTTCAACTTATTTATTTGTGCTGAACATTAAGATACGACAATTTTTAATTTTGACCGTATCAGTGGAAAATCTTGGCCCTGGGGACAACCCCCCCCCCCCCCCTCTAGTACAATCAGCTGAGTTTATCACCGGCCGTCGCTGTCTATTGGTGTAGTTGCCAACACAAAGACTTAAACAAATAACACAAAAATCATATTATCTCTTTGTAAAGTAACTTTTTGTTACTTCAACCTAATTCCGTATAAATATGTTACTCGAACAAACATTTTTTAGTAGAAAGAAATCTCCATGTAGCATTGCAAAACAGTAGACGCGTTGTTTAAACAATAACATGTCAATAACATGTCAGATTGATAACACTTTATTTTTAAAGTATTCACATTGCTAAGTATTTAAAATGCAAATTAAACAGATGTATAAGCCCTACGGAAAAAAGTAATTGCAATCGTATGTAAATCTCACAAAATAAGCTCATACATATCTGGAGAGAGATAAAAGGTCTGCAATTTACTTTAAAAAAATCAAAAGCGATAAACATTTACTATGTAGAACAATCAACACCGAACATGCACGACTTATATGAATGTACCTCCATTAAGATTTTCATCTATGAATGAGATTACAAAGGGACACCATCAACACTCACCCTTCATTTTAAGATTTGGGCGCAGTCTAGGGCTTCGAACCCAGATCCCCCCCCCCTCCTATTTAAAATTATATATACGCCCTGCGATCTACCGAAAGAAGTGTCCTTATAAGTGTCCTTATAACAGTTTGTAACCACCGGATACAAAAACAACTAGAAACATGTGTACACAGACTACAAACCCGAAACCGAGTAAAATAATAAACAAAAACATTTCTTTATTGTAGCATTACTTAAAAATATAACTTTATCAAACTGTTTATTGAAAAAGTTTGAGAAAGTTAAATTCCTGCTTGGATTGCAATCAATAATACGCTTTAAACGATTCATTAAGGATTGTGTTTGTTGCGCAGCGCACTTCCCTGCACAATAAAGTTCTGCACTATTGGCTGGACGTCCGCGCTACAGGAAAGACGAAGAAAGCTGCCGATAAGTATTTCTCTATGAATCCCATTTAATTAGTTTTTATTCCATAACTCTGTCAATTATTAACGGATATTGCTGGAATTAAATAGGCTTCTTCGTCAGGTTGGATTACAACATTGTACGCAATTTGAAGTCAATCAGTTGTGTCTTTCTTGAGTTATTGGGGGCACAGACAGACAGACATACACACACACAAACGCGTATCGTCGCACACACGAGCACCAATTCTTGGTGTCGTGAACAATGTCCGTTCAAGGCATTGTTCCACCAAAATTAACACCCAGAAGCCACGAACTTGGCGTGTTATCAACAGCGTGGAAAGAATACAAATCAGAAATTAACATTTATTTTTTGGCCAGTGGTCAAAAAGCTGCTCATGAAGAGCAGAAAACTGCCTTCCTGTTATATCAAATGGGGCGGCAATATCAAAAGGTTTTGACAACGAACTTATCTTCAAAACTCCGGAAGACAAACTAGACTTTTCCAAAGTGTACAAACAGTTTGATAATTTTTTTTAGCCAAAAAAAATTACTAAATCCTACATTACGAAATTCCAACAACCGGGGGAATCAGTTATTGATTTTATCACTGTGTTGCGCGAGTTGTCGAGAATGTGTCTTTGGTGACAAAGAGGATGATTTGCTGTGTGTCCAAATCAGCAATGGTGTACGAGACGATGTGTTAAAGAAAAAAAACTATT
>JAUUEB010474681.1:0-11419 GCA_032362205.1 Clione limacina | reverse complement strand
GTGAGTGAGAGAGAGAGAGAGTGAGAGAGAGAGAGAGAGAGAGAGAGAGAGAGAGACAGAGAGGGAGAGAGATGGGATAAGGAGAGATAAATGCAAGAAATGTATAATGAAAAAGAGTGAGTGAAAAAGAAAATGAGGAATTTAAGCATATTATTATCGTGAAATCTAAGATTTTGAAATTTTATTCGTTCTATTCTTCAATCAAATTTGGTAGGTATTTCTAAAATATAAAACAAACTCTTCTTAAATATTATTATAAAAGATGCTCTCTTCATACCACTCTTCAAAGTCAATTGTGCTTTTTATGTGAGTAGGCTTAACAGAAACAAACATGGATCCTCTTAGTTCCAGTGACGGGCACATACAGTCAACTGGCTTATTTGCCCTTATAATCTTGAAACATTCTAATTCTGCTCTAGAGGAGTACCCATCAACAAATAAGAAGTATGGGGATGATTTTTCTCAAATCCAGAAGCTTATATGTTTGAGTTTGTCAGAACGATGACGGATAGATAAATAGAATGATCACAATAAAGATTTTAGTGAAGAAATTATAACAGCACGAACATATTGACTAAGATCGAATGTCATAGATTATCCAAACACAACCAATTAATCAATCGTTTAATTTGTGAAAAAAGGGAATCACCATTTAAAGAGATCACAATGAATTTCATATGGTAACAAGATACATATATTATAATGTATTCATATTGGAAAGTAGTTATTAAATAAATAGTGCATTTTCTAACAAAAATGCATACATAATCATCCATCATTCATCCGTCAATTTCTATATTTCTTCCATCACATGAAGGTAAGGAAAGTCGTTGCAATGTACAGTTTATGTTCGCGGAAAAACACGATTTATTCTCTCATATCAATCTAACTGTAAACAACAAAACACAACTAACAAAATCACAGAACTGTTTATCTCCTCTAAAACTCGTACAAATCTTCTTGAAAAATGAAGAATTTTAATAATAAAATTTATGTAAATAGACATGTTGATAAAATTCATATTGTTTTGCGATCATTGCAATTATAATATATTACTGACTAGAATTAATTTATGAAACAACAAAATTGTATTGAAGATAAAAATGTATCCATGGATAATTTATACAGAATGATATAATCACACCATCACCAAGAGATTATAATAAGCTTGCTACAAGTCGCCACACTGTAGTTCCCCCTCTCCATTGGCGACAATCAGCTTCATAAAAAGATCGATAAGTTTCAAAGCTCAAATAATTGGATAACCTGTCACTTTTGTCTTGCAAGGAGGCTCATCAAACTGTCTCCAACAGAGTGCGTTCAAACAAAGAAAAAAAGGTCTCATTGGAAATCCCAAATATTATGTATAAATAAAAGGTTTCATCATTTAATACCAAGGTTCACGCCAAAACAACATTACCATGTTTAACGACGAAATGGTTATAACGTCCATCGATTTCCCTCAATCGATACGATAGTATGGGCTAAGGATAAACTTGGTCTAAATTATATTTAAATTATGTTTTAGGCTCAACCTAAAATATACATTAATGACAAGTACTACCAAAGACAACATACAAACAATTTCCAGGATTTTTTCACAGTTAATTCTTTGCCAAAAAGGATGAATACTATTGTTAAAATAATTTTTTTGACATATTTATCTCCAGTTTTGATCCTTTCATGTTAAATATATGCTAAATTTTGTCAATTTTAAAAGACAGTAGGACACTGAAATCATTTTACCTTTTTTTCAATCAATTTTCATTAAATGTATAAAGAATTTTAAATACTCTCCTTTTCATGTGCAAAATATCGATGTTTTGATCAGAGAAGCCACAATTTTAATTAGCCAGTCAGTCGCTCGATACATTTGGATGTCTATCAATTTATCCGTCATTCTGAAAGTCCGTTTGCTTGACCCTTCGTTTGACTGTCTCATGAGCTCTGTGACTCATCACAATGAAGAGTGGGCAGTGCACAGTGAACTCTTTAATTAATCAGGCAGTAGGTCATTGATAGTGTCAGGCATTCTGGCTAATAGCATGAAAATCGATAATTATGTCACCATAGTGTTAACCGAGAAACAGATTCATCTAATTGAAGGCCTTGAGCTGGATTCAAGACTGTAGGTCAAAGGTTATTTCATGATTCAACCATTATATACTTGTGGACAAAATCACCTACTATCCAATTTAGTCATTCAAAAAAACTAATCAATATTAAACTGAATGATACAATTGTAACAGATTGCTAGAAACTATTAAATATATAATTAGGTATAACACAGGTTTAAGAACACAAATTGATGATCATGAGTTCGAAATGAAGGAAAAAACATTTGGTTCAATCAAAACTGACAGTTAACATTTTAAACTTCATTCTCAAACCACGAATCTTCACAACATTGTATTTTTTAAAAGCAATCAATCCTAACTTACTTTATTTGTACAACATCGTCGTTTCATATTCTAGTTATCATAAAAGATGGTCGAAGTCATTCAATCATGTGTAGAAACTTCTCTAAACTGATTTTATGTTAATAAAAACCTTCTTGTATGTACAGACAAATAAATACAAATTTAGCTGTCAGTCGCTTTTACCAACACTTTGTATTTTTACATCATGCAAATTCATATAAATAGGATAAAACAAACACATTTATACAAATAAATGAAAACTTCCACGTGGAGGGGCAGACAGACAAGACTAAGAAAAATAGACAGACTTCTTGACACATAAAATGTGGGAGACAGAAATGAAATAATATCTAATCTATCGACCAATTCCAACAGGAAAAGGTTATTATCCTTTCACAACCTAATCATACAACGAAAGTTGTACATTTCAACAATAAAAACAACATAATAAACTGATTCGATTATTCATTCAGCATGATGACAAAAAGTAAACCCAGTCGCATTCATCTATCAAGTATAAAGTTATTTATAACATAGTGATTCATATATTTATATGTTGTACATTATATATTAAAGTCGTCTGCCTGTCTGTTATCACGTGATCAAATGTCCCTGACACGTCCACTAAATGTTGTGCCAGTTCATTTCGAATTTTAAGTACATCACAATCGCATCATTTGACCTCAGAATAACATCTACTGTGAATCTTATTTCTACTCAAACGATAATCAGGTCATCGCGCATCTGGGATTTATCCCGATTCCAGAATTCAGTCCTAGATTGGAACATGATGTGGATGGAATTTGAAAACGGACCATTATACTTGGCGTTGGTTGTTCGAGTAGTTCTGATATGTTGACAGATGAGTGGATTATTCAGATGGATCTATTAACTAAGCAGATTTCTTTAGTGGGCAGAACTAAACGAGACGGACGAATAGAAAAGCCGTCTAAAGAACCAGGCAATTCAAAATGGAGATTCAGACTTCTCATTATTGTGTATTAAAGATGACGATCACGCTCAGATGTAAATCACGTGGTTTCCGATGTTGACGTTACCTGGATGTGATTTCAATGGAAAAGAGATACATTTCCAAGCACATATCTCGAGGACATACACGAAGCGTCATCAGTTGTCCTCCATACGTCATCAGTGTAGGTCCTCCACGCGCTGTGGTCATATTCAAGACCATATCATAAACAGTAGAATATTGCCATAATGGTGACCAATCAATTGTAGTGGCTGTGGAGGACGTCACTGGCATATTCAGTTTGAGCCTCTTCTTTTGTGGAATGCCATTAAACCTTCATGAATCACACTGATACAGAAGAATATTTGTGGTATGTCTGAAGCTCGATCTGTAAACGTACATTCTTCCCTGATACGCCACCATTATCGTCACTCATGACCCACACATTGAGGCTAGTGATGCATTGTCTACAGGCAAAGGAAATATTGGGGGATAGGGGGATGCGCGGGAACACATACACACTGTTGGAGATTTGAATAATATTGATTGTGGAGTCTAGTCACGTGATATGTGATTTCATGACGATGGCGGCAAATATCGTTTGTACACGACTGAGTTGAGGAACCGGGGATATGAGTCTCGATGCATTAATGTCCATATTTGTAGCTGTGCTTCGTCGAATGTGTGTGGCGTGGGTTCAACCATATTTCTGTTTATCACCTCTCGGACCCGTGAATCTAAGCTAACCTGTGGAAGAAGAAAAAGAGAAAGGGGTGAAAATGCGAACGTTGCATACATAATAACGTTTTATGTCTAGTGAAAACGAAAAGAGCCAACAAATTATTATTGCATTTCTAATCCTACTTGCACCGTTCAACTTAAGCTCTATAGTGCCTACTCCCTTTCATTACTGGTTTGATAAATTTTGACTATTCAAAACTAGTTTCGCTCTTCACTACTATTTTCTCAATTGATTTAAAAATATGAAAGGAAAATGTTCTTGTTCCAAATACGGCCAATAAGATAATTCAATCAATATATAAGTCAAGTCAGGAACCATTTTTATTTTGACTCCATACAATTGCCCCTTTGTTCATTATATTGAGTACGTCTCAAGACTGCTGCGATGAGTGTTCGTTTTCTATACAAGCTATACACCACTTCTATTTAGATGCTGTTTCCGTCTATCCTCTTAATTGAAAGAGGAAGCAACCCTCGAGTCTGATTTGTCTGCAGCACCAGGATCGTGCCCTGTGGTGCAGTAACATAATTTAAGCACGAGAGTCTTGTATTTCTGCTTTGCAATCGATTTTTTGTCAGGCGCAAACACAGTTCTGTGGTCTAGGGTCAATTCAACACCTACTTCAGACTTGCCAGCTAGAACTTCAGCTGAGTAGAACTAAAAGGCTTTTAACATATTCTTTACGTTCTATTTTGACAGAAAACACATCTAGTTCATGTTTTGAAAAAATCTAAAAAAATCTGGAAGGGTTTATAAGGTAAATATATGATAACGTTTTTGTCTGATAAGATTCGGCGGTTTACCATAAGGGAGGTAAGGTCACATTTTTTCTCAGCAAGGGGATCTCCATCAGTGTAATATTTATCTTACTTTGTGATTGCAATTTGCTCGTCGTGCGTTATTCTAAACCTAAAATACAAAAAAAAACATGTAGAAATTCTCCACTTTCAATTATTTAACAAAACAAGTAGAGGTATTGGCCCTGTTATTTTAACGAAGTAGTTTCTCTGACGTAATCCACTTTGACCAATCACGTACAAGTTGCTATTGTGATAACTAAGACGTTTTCATCAGGACATGTTTTAGAAGAGTACACTTTCCAATGGCTGTTGATGATCTCAACTATATGCCCCCAGGCTGAAGGCACCCATCACTCTTTATCAACAACTCCGTCAGTTCCTTCAATCAGCACTGTCCAGTCCACGTGAAGATCCATGTACAAATGCTCAGACTCTTCAAATAAACCAGACCATTTCCACTCTGTCCATCAAGTTGTTTATCTAAACGTCTGTGCCAAGAATTCGTTTCAATTCCACTTCATCAATGTTTCTGGGTTCGTTATTTCCTCTTGTTTTTAAATCTAAACCTGCCATCAGATACGTCAACATTAGTTTAAAAAACAGATAACCGTTTTATTTCTTGGAGAATAGCCAGCCATCGATGCACATGTCGATGTCGTCACGGCCTATCAACAGGCGCGTTCCATAGGGGGCAATGCCCCACCATTTGAGTACAAAGGCTTTAAACGCACACTTTTTTAAAACTCAATTTCAAATATTCGGTCGCTTTGCGGCCATTGATTTGACACAAACCAGCATTAAGGCATTTGTTTCACCCCTTGAAAAGATCTGTTTCTGAAATAGGGCACTTTCCTAATCTAAAAAAGCCATAATTAAACTTTTTTTCAACAAAAAGAGCACTTTTCCGAGAAAAAGGGCATTTTCCACGAATAAAAGGCATTTTGTAAGAGAAGTATGCCTTCTTTTTCTTATTTCCTTCTTTTTTTCTCCTCTTCGTGTCCCCCCATTAGATACGCCCCTGCACGTCATGACCTAGCTTAATCATGGATTTACAAAACAACTCTGTGTTAAAATACTACCAATGGAGATTGATCCATATCTCTTGAATCGTTTAACGGTTTGATAAAACATACAAGAGAAATGTGCTAAGAATCTATTTGACACAACGAAATTCATTGTTTGAAATCACCAGAAGCATTCAATATTACTGTGCCCTCATATGCCACCTGAAAAAATAATGATTCCTGGCGTATTTAAACAACCACGGGAGTAGAAACAGGCTGTAATGTTGTCGGCACTCGATGCTATCTATCTATTCTGAGTAAACTATCGTGTTCAATCGCCTTTCAACTACCCTAAGCGTTACTGAGAAAGCTTTTAGAAAACAAATGTTTACAAACATACCCACTTTTGATTTAATCAATAATATTGATTCATCAATAAAAACACTAAACTTGATTTTTTTAAACTTTCAAGTGACAAGAAAAGAAAGTCACATGCTTTATAATCATTTTTTTAACTTTTAAAGATTCAACCTATCAAGGCTAGTACACATGGTGCTTGGCTAGCTTACAACATACACTGTCACTCTTTCATACACTCACTTTTATGTAAACCCTGGTTTTCTTATTTGTCGATTTGTCTTTCATTCATTTATTTGTCATTTATTTCTTCATATATATATTCATCCATTTATTGATTACTTAATTAAATAATTAATTAATTAATTAATTAACTAATTAGTTCATTCATACATTCATTTATTCATTCATTTAAACACGATCATAAGTTCGCGAGTTATGCATCTAAAATTTACCACTTACGTCATCATTTTTGGGGACTCCAATTATGTTTAGAAAACACTCTTAGGAAGCTAAAAGACTAAGTTTTATCAATTTTGTCTGAATAGAGCATAGTCTTTGCCAGCTTAAGTCAAGAGGAGCTGACATCTTGGGTCAATTTACCATGAAATGTTATTTGGACTCCAATAAATATAAGTTAAGAGTACACTTTTAGGAGCCTTTAAAACAAGTTTGGTCATATATTTTTTAATAGAGCACCACCATTGCCAGCGAGAGTCGAAAGGCTCTATAAAGACCCATTCCAATTTAAATGGTCACAGGATCTTGGTAGTTTGGATATTGCTTCTGTTCCGCTACCCTGGTAAGGGACCCATAGGTTCGGTCCGCCCAGGTGCCTACCCTGGGTGCCAGGCCGGCTAGAACGTCCGTTATGTACGTGACACAGCCCCGCTGAACGAGCCTAGAGTACTATTTATATACAATGAGATTCGTTTAGGAACCCGATTTAAAAGTTTGAATATAAAAAAGGTAAGACAGATATGCCAATCTTGTTTTACGCAAAACCTGTTGAATTTATTGCGGCTTTATGTAATGTCTGAGCTCAGTCGATACTACTTCCGGTTTTAAGATCCAGTTAGATATGGGGACATGAGATAATAAGTAAATAGATTTATATGTAACTAGAAAACTCAAACCAAAGTCTACGAAATGCCTTTAAAACGCACTTAGCAACCGGAAGTAACAAACTCTTGTGAAAAGCATCAAACAAAACCGTAATAAATTTCTTGCTGAAACAAGATGCGGATATCTGTCTAACATTAAGAAAACTTAAAAAAGAATCACCTTGTTTTACTAGATATAGAACCTTACTCAGAAAGTGGCCAATTACCCACACAAAAGTCACCCAACGTCTTTAAAAATAGCTTAATCGGCTTCGCCTCAACGAGTTAATGACTTTAAGTACCCATTTGTTAAGATAAGACAATTCTGAAATGTCGATGACGTCTTTTTGATGACGCAACTGGTCAATCTGGACGCTCAACTCGAGAACTAAAATAGTCGTAGTACTAAAATAGTCGTAGAACTAAAATATTCGTATCGAAAAAAATGTTATCAGCATGGCAACATCTTTCATTTGCGGCAATTCCCGATCCATTCTGACGACTTCGATTTGTTTAACCATTGGTCAGCCCGAAATGGCCTAGGGACAACTTCTTTTGGGGGGATCGCAAATCTCCGTTGCTTAACCTCCTAGGAATCACACACAAAAATGTAACATTTAACCCCCTATTTAGAGCGGGTTGACACTATGACCGCGGTTTGTTTTTAAATTAGGTGGGTAGCTCGTTTTGCTTATGTATAAAATATGTACTTGAGTGGAATAAACTCGTGAAACTTGTGTCTTATGGGTTTTTTCAAACAGTTCGAGATATAAAGTGAAATCTACGTAAGCAAGTATTCTAAAAGGAACAATTATTTTTAGAATACTTGCTTACGTAGAATCATACTAGTATGTATGTAATGTTTTTGTTCTTAACTCATTTATATACTTTAATACTGTACCGCCTACAACGCGTTGTCGTCACCATTAATTAGTTTGGTTTCACTTACTTTAGATAGATTTTCCGCCCACGCGGACAAAATATCTACCCCAAGTAAGTGAAAACTAAACTAATTAATGGCGATAAATACACGCTGTAGGCGGTAACAGTATTTGAGTTTATAAGATGGGTTGTGTAACACCTATTATATAAGTCTTTAGACTATCATCATGGATTTTCGTTTTGATATATATCCTTCCTCTTTTACTATATATTCCTTGTATTCATTTGGTCTTTTTGTAACGCATCACACTTTGATTTTCGATACTTTTCTTTGCCGTAAAATACATTTGTAGAGACATTGAAATTACATAATGCCATTATTCTACAATATCTAATATTATTTTTATTAAAAATAACACCTTATTTCGCTATTTCATATTTTTTCCGAGCTTGAAAGAGCAACTTATACAAGCGAAAATCTATTTCCATTAATAGATTTGAAGTTATTAATGAAATATATTGGGTAATACAATATTTCTTTCTTTATTTCATTAATGTTATGTAAGTTAATGAAAGAGAAACGATGGGAATTACATCCCTCTTTTTAAAAATATATGTACATAATAATATGAAAAACTAGAATGTATTAATCCCATAGGCTTGTTACATGCCAAGCTTCCATTCACACAATACATGATGTAACAAAAAGTGAAGAAAAAATAACTCTGAGCTGTACAAGGGGAATCTGCATTTCCACATGAATTAAACTGGCTATTATCTTGTATCTATGGTTACGTAATTTCATATTATCTGCTTACACTTGAACAGACAGCTCAGATCAATGGGTGTAATAACAATATTATCCCGTCTTTTCTGTTTGATAATCAAATACTTCCTGCTATTGCCATAGCGTGGTTTGCTCGTGATAGATCTAACTTGTTCGAATGGGGGAAAGGCCCTATGGGAATGTCTGTGAATAAGATAAAATGGTCAAGGTTTCCAAAATAAATGCCAGTCGTCGACCCGGACTCCTTAAAACCTGTTTGAATAGAGAAAGTAAAAATATAGGACACGATAAATCGCTTCTGATACTGAACAAAAAATCCTATCAATAGTACTACACTGTTTTCAACTTAATGTCGATATTCGTATGCTGGTTGCGACAAACTTAACCCTTTTCTCGACCTTATTAAACAAACATGTTGCCTAAAAACATAAGTGTCTCCCTTCGGCCAATGTTGATTCGTACCGATCACGTAAAGCAACCTCTGTTTCAAAAGCCTCTGACAACAAATCCTTCAGAACCATAATTCTCCTCGGCTGTCGGGGTTCATAGTTTTCAGTTCTTCGGAAAAGACTTCTGGGGAAGATGTAATCCAACGTGAACCACTTTGGAACTGATACTCGATAATGCGAAAAGACAAATAAGTAGTTTAGAGAACATCTAGGATCAGTTGATTCAGGCCAGAGTTTCGGCGACATAACTAGGTTAGGATACAGCATGATTTGGTGACTACGAAGCTCTAAGGAGAGACAAAACAGGTGGGGGTGCCAAAGTGGCAGTTTTTTTTGCCCCTTGGAGTTATCAAAGACAGCCCCCTATGCCCCTTTTATATCCCGTCTTTTGAATATGTGGCAACCCCCTTTGTATCAAGCCCCCAGGTCCTTTAAGTAAAATCATGCTGCCACTATCACTGGACTGTCATTTTTTTGAATTAGACAAAATATCAACTTTCAATATTTTTTTAAGACGGGGGGGGGGGTCTTTCCTTCATCGACAAACGAGGACATCAAAATGCTTCAAATTTTATGATTACACGTAGTATGTTGCATTTTCTCTCCAATTACTTGTCCATCCCTTTCTCAACATCTTCCTTCTCTATTAAAAACTAAGGTAGTCAAACTCATCAGAGGATATCCCTCAAATTAACAGGCTCATATCATATCACTGCTCTTTAATTAAGTGTATATTTTCTTTTGCCAAAAAAAGTCAGAAAAAAAGAAGATCAACAAGAGCAACACGAACAAAATAACAATGAAAATAAAACAGCAGCAGAAGTAGAAGCAGGCGCATCCGGAGCAAAAACATCAAAAACAACAACAGCAGCAGCTTCAATTTAAACCAGGATTTTTTAACGACAAAAATATAATATGCCTTTTCTTGAACTATGTGACAGAAAATAAAAAATAAATAAAAAAGATGTTTTCGTGTTTTATCTTTAACTCAATTAGTTGTACTAAACCAATGTTTCCGCCTACAACGCGATCTTGGACAACTAGATTTATTCCAAGTAGGTGAAAATGTAAATTATTGTTAAAAATACACGTAGAAGGTGGTTACAGTAATTTAGTACATCAAAATAGTAACGCCATAATGGCCAACATGATTTATCAGCATAGTGTTTCAAAATAAATCTTCCAATAATCATAAATTCAATACATTTATGACGCAAACGTATTAACTTCGATATCTGAGCAAAAATCAATAAACTAAACAAGCTGAAAATCAACTAGTTTCTGGGTGGCATATTTTATTTTCTCAACATTTCTCATAAAATTCATGCATCTTTATGGAATGTAAATATAAACTCCTTTTGATATTCATGAAATGAGAAATAAAGGATGTCTAGCGTATAATAAATTTCAGCGATTACTTCTTTTATTTGATTTTCCGCGTCTTTATACAAATCACTTTATCGATTATAAACTTGTGCCGTAGCTCGGCTCTGTATTTATTCTTCAGGGCTTGTCTGTTTGCGAGTCCGCTTTTCCAACTCCTCGTTTCTCGTTTAATTTGAAATCTAATTTTGATGCGCGGCGCCGCGGTTTTCAATCTCATCGCTGTCCAACTTTTGGTTTTGTAATAGAAAATTTCACTGCCGTGGAAAAGACTGGGGTTTTCACTTCCTGTCGTTAATTTGTTGTATTGATCTTTGAGGGCCATTTGTTTACCGAGTCGTGATCCGGGTGACTTGACATTGCCATATACAGATATGGGGCAGGGAGATACATAGATAGATAGATAGATAGATAGATAGATAGATAGATAGATAGAAAGAGGGGCAGGGAGATAGATAGATAGATAGATAGATAGATAGATAGATAGATAGATAGATAGATAGATAGATAGATAGATAGATA
>JAUUEB010474659.1:0-11420 GCA_032362205.1 Clione limacina | reverse complement strand
TTTTATAAACTATTTATAATAGCTTTTGCTTCTATTTATTGAAAAAGCAAATCGAAAATTGTAATTGATTAATCGTTGGACACTACGATATTTCTGATTACTTATATTTACAAAATTGTTAAAAGATATATGTTACGCTTGGATTGTATTCAGTTATAAGTATATTAAATGTTCTTGATTGTACAGGGTGTTTTTAATCTTCAAAATCCTAAAATATAATCTGGTATCGCCTGGAATTTTGTATCGTGGTAGGTTTAGCTTATTTGCGTCATAAACAGTCTTCTTTCTCCTTATAGGTTCACTCAGACTTGAGTGAGATCATTGATTCTGTTTTTTGGGCTACCCAACTGAATATTGTCTATTTGGCAAAGACGTCCCAAGTGGCCTTTAAGATATATATATTATGTATTGATATTAATTGGTCAGTCTTATCATCATTTTACATGAATTATAATAACTGTCTTTCAGATCATTAAGTATTTCAAAATTTCAAATTTTATTCACAGGTGCCTACGGACATCCATTCAGTGGTCTGCTCAGTCCAGTCGACCTAGCACGTGCTGGCAGCCAAAAGCGGAAACGACGTCATCGTACCATCTTCACAGAGGAACAGCTGGAGAAGCTAGAGGATACGTTCCAGAGAACACATTACCCAGATGTTATGATGAGGGAGGAACTGGCTTCTAAAGTTGACCTAAAGGAAGAAAGAGTGGAGGTAAGCTCAAACATTCATGATATCCACACTAAGACTGGTTGTCTAGGATAATTAGCGCACACCAACAAAACACATATTCCAATTTTATTCGAATAATCACTATTGATTCTCAAGAACAGTTAATTACTTATTTTCAAAAACTATCTTGTAATGTCTCCAACCTACACTAATTTTCATCCAGTGCCAACGTTTCGTGAAGATGTCCCCACTTCTATCTTTATCAGGGAATTTTGTGATAACTATAGAAAAAGTGGTTGATGAAAAAATAAAACAAATCTTAACTCCAGCATGTGTTTCTCCTAGCTATGGTTAATCAAGCAGGGTTTACCGATTTCCCTCTAATTAGCCAGCAGACGTTATTCAATATTCATCAAAGACTAGACTTCATGTGTGGTCTGACTGTAATGTTATAGAATTGGCATACCATTGCTCTTCTTTTTATTCCCACTACGCACGATCTCTGTTTTAAAAAGAGAGCTTGATAGACTGATTAAAACTATTTCAATGTGTTTGTATTTTAGTGAAATATACCCTGTCCCTTCTGTAACGAGCTCTTTTCTTTTATTCCCGCTACGCACGATTCTTGTTTAAAAAAGAAACTTGGTAGATTGATTAAAACTATTTCTATATTCAAGGTGTTTGTATTTATAAAAAAAATATACCCTGTCCGACCTGTAAGGAGCGTACGTTCTTTCTTTTCACATGGAATGTTTCTGTAACCACGCGAGAATTAAATGTGACAAATGTTGTTTTCGGTGATTCGGGGTAGACAAAAAGCTATTCACACCAATCTTGACCATAGCGCCAATGTTCGCATACATTTAAAAATGTACTGGTCACTGACAAAAGATGTGACAAAGAATCACGTCTGCTCTTTGTGAGACTAGGACATCGTGTTAATCCTTGCTACATCTAGTATACAATGTATCAGAAGGGGGGTTTCCATTACCATTACCATATGCCTAAACTAAAGAATAAAGAGAGATTGGAAACTTTTATTGTAGCTATTCGATAGATACCTATCTAAATGCTAAAATGCGGAGATTGTTGTCAGACATAAGGCTAATCTAAATCCCACCAAGCTTATACTGATTTAAACGACCCATCTTTTTTTTCAAAATTGTATCTATAGTTATAATATTTTAAGATTAATAACTATAGTTCGTCCATCATTGACCGATGCTGATCTTTAACTTCCATTAAAAAATGAAAGCATATGAAAGAAAGCTAACATAAAAAGGATACAATATACAAACAATTAAAATGGAAGGCAGTAGTATAATATATTTCTGTACGTTGAAATGTGATATATTGAGCAGTGTATTGTTAAAGATTCTTAAACTTCATAAACTTACAAAATAGATAAATAGACTATCCATACTTATGAAAAACGAACTTCTGAACTAGTACCTTCAAAATGAGTTCTTATTTTCGATTAACTATGACAACATTTGTATCATAATCGACGTATCTCATAAGATAGCATAAATAACTCTTACATCGCCATGGTATTATCCTTGATTTTTTATTTCTGCCATAAAATGCTGTAAAAATTATTAAGTATCTGTTACAAAATATTGTATTCCCAACTTGAAGATGCTCCCTGTTATCTCCCACTCCAAGTGTTGTCATCTCTGTGTCTTCTGTCTATAATCATAAGCCCTGCAGTTGACAGAGGTATGCTTAAGCCGTCATCTAAACACGCGCCTAAAACACCTTTATTTTGGTCCTTTTGTATTCTTTATATAGTTAAGAGATATGCATACGTGTAGAATGGAGCATATCTTTCTTTAGTGACCTGCCAAAACAGGGGAAGATGGTTTTTCATTCTGTTTCATCAAATTACCGATTTACATTCGAGATTAGCGAAAGCAGAAACACCTTGAAATATCAGTGTCGATGAGAACAAAAAAGATCAACAAAACCCACAACTTGACAGCAATTATGCAAATAAGGTTAATCGAAATTAATAATTAAAACCCAAAACAGGGTATCAACCATTTTTGCTTGTAACAAATGCGCGACAAGAAGTGAAAGCGATGTTAGCGATTACACGAGTCTCATATCTGACGGTAATTGAAACCGGAAACTCAAGTAGAGGCTCATGCCACAGCCTCATTGTGAGTCGCCCCAGGACCTATCAAAGGAGCATCGGAGTGTCTGTGTCTGTGGCCAGCATGTCTGTCATTTAAGCCAAGTGAAGGCTTTTGGCGACAGGACATTGATAAAATGTACCTTTGGTATCGATATGACTATTTTTATGTAATCGAAAACAGCATTTTCTGTACTTTGGAAGAAACAGTGGTTGAATTTGCACCTTTGATGGGATTTCGTCTCACTGCACAATGGAACTCTTTGTCTAGTAAAATCGTTACAATATATCACGTGCTTCTACACGACTTCAAGATCCAACTCATAGTCGACATATCTGGATAATCGATTACACATTAAATGGATCAAATTGTTTAAAAAAAAATAGACAACGCCCCAGACGATAGGGTGGTTCTGTACTGGGAGATGTCCGCTCATCGGACGACGTACAGACAAAGCTCATGTTTTCTTTTCCATCTGATTTGACTCGCCTAGCCCTCTGCACGCCTATTTAGTGGTATTAACTGCTACTAGTAAACATCCTGGGGCTACGGGTCGCTGGGATTCGGCACGATGACAGAACGACCGAGTTAATGAAGTGACAGGGTTGATTCTATAACAATTGGGACGAGGATGATCTTTTTTTTAAATATTTTTTGAGGAATATGATCATTTTAAATACATTTTACAGGAGTACCCGTCCTTATTTCATTTAATTTCCTATAATTCCCCATCTCTCAAGACTGTCTTTTCGCACATGACACTTACTCACCCAGCTGTCATTTGTGATCAAAGGCTCTTTTGTATAATTTTTTTTCATGTCTCCGTAACATCACCAGTTGTGAACCCCTATAAAAACTTACCAGATCAATTTCAAGATTTCAGCGATAACATCGAAAGAGCTGTCATATTCAAACACGTTGATAACCCCCCTTTCCGTATTTAAAACCCCCCTGACCCTCTTTTGGGATCTCGATTCTACCAGAGCTTCTCTTTTTGACAGCTGAGTACTTCCAAATCTGCTTGACTCCAATCACAATACCAGGAGTCTGTGAATTCAGTCCCACGTCTGCAGTGGACGTTTGGCAGAGATCAGTAGCAACTCGTAGATCATTTACTTCTTCTGTCGCTATTTAGAGAAGCTAAGAAAGATTTTGAGCCGTTTATGAATATGGTGATAGAAATAAATGGAGAAAATGTGAAAGTTGCGAGACACATGAAAAAGCAATTGGGGACGGAGATAAAGCGAAATCAAGAAAACAACATATGAAGCCAATTAAAGAATACTAATTGTTTAGCAAATCAACTGAAATAAGATATTGAAATCTACTCATATTAAATTATAACCAATATTATAAGGATTTTATATCTAACAACTTTTACCAAATCAGAAGTATTAGTTAAATTCTGATAGACAACTCGTCACTTGGGTGACATATAGAGAATGTGACAGCAGAAATAGTGTGTATTGTCTGAGGTAAGCCATACCTCTGGTGTGTCCAGCTGCGCATTGAAGGCACTGAGGGTCGAGGTCCGGCGTCATCTGGAATGAAAAATAAACAGGACACAGGTCAGATAGGATCGGATGGCCACTCACTGGCTAGCCTGATGATGTGACACAAGGCCGAGAACAAAGCAGTTCAGCGAGATTGTTATTCAGGATTGACGCAAATCTAGCACATGTCAGACATACTTAGATGATTTGGTCACAATCGGCCATGAATTCATTGCCTAATATACCAGAACGATATGGGAGTATTAGACACAGTATCTAAGTACTGGATTACATGGGGCAATGTTTGATTAAACGATGGATATGGATACTAATAGACTGATGGTTCAAGCGTTATCTTTTGGGCAATCCATTGGCGCCGGATTCTGATTTAACTGAAAGCGTTTCCAAGCGATGCTTACAGCATCTTGATTTTACATAATCATAACAATGAGACTAGCATACACTCATGATACAATAGAAATCTAAACATTCGACATAAACTAGACCCTCGCCCTCCAACTCTTTGATAATTCAACAGAATATTCGTAAAATCAACCAAGTTATGGGAGTATTAACTGTTGTCAAAAAAGGTCAATTACCCTCTAAATAGGTCCAATGAATATACTCCAGAATCAGATCATTTGCTTGGATAACTGTCAAAATAAAAATTCCGGGTTCGTTTACCCCATTGCATCAAATTGTTGTACGGGTGGTTGGCACTACTTAGCGACCATAGATTTTCAATAGCCACGGTTGCTATGACCGTTTGAAGCAAAACAATAGAAATTGTGTGTCTATGAATTGTAACTCACAAATAGCGTTGATGCTCGAAGGATTAACGAGATCAGGTAACACAAATAAAACTATGACTTGGCATTATGCAAAAACTAAATGTAACTCTATCACTACAAACATATCCTTTTCAAAGCAGATCAATGAAGATCGCCAATAAATCAGATTCCGACCATCGACCCAAACATCAATCACAAAACTGTTTGATTGGAATATTCATTTTTTTTATGAAAGTAGGATATGAATGAACGTAATTGATCAGAGAAAAAGTCCTTTCAGGATGCGGTTTAATATTTACAATCAATAAGACTTTTTAGACTAAGATTTGAGAAAGTAAACTGGTATAGGATATGTAGGTTCCACTCATTAGACACATGACTCAATGCATGCTAGTATAAAAGCTGTTACAACAAAATAAAAACGATTAAAATGTCATACTATTTTCTATTGTGTTGATGTCCTTAAAGAGATTTAATTTCTGTAAAATAAAATTCTTGGGATGTCGGGAGTATCGTGAACAGGGCAGAATAAGGATGGTTGTATTGGTGAGATATTTTATGATGATATCCAAATGCTACGGATGAAATATCACCATATGGCAAAATGAATGATGATTTTGATAGCCAATGAAGATTATCTATTCAGTTAGAAGCGAGGCAAGGCGATGGTGATTAATGCAATCCAGAAATCTGAGTCACCGGGGTGCTTGTTATAATCGTTGGTTGTTTAGATAGGTCGTGGGAGTACAGAAATATGTAAACGCCTACACCATCGACATTCTAATCTGTTTACTTGATTACTCATGGTGTGCAGATATAAATGCCACACGTGTCCGGCAGATACATACGTCATCATAAACTGAACCAATATCACTAAATCTTCTCATTATTATAGATCGCATTAAACAACAATAAATAACTGCATCGTTGCCATCTTGTTAAACCTCGGAATGACAGGAACAAGTTAACCATATTTCCTGCTGCAAAACTACATGGCAGACAATCTGCAAAAAACTACGATAGAAAATCATGGAATTCGGATTTCAAAGCAGGAATTTTGCAATCAACAGAGCGAATCTTCCTTCGCATAATATGGAAAGCGATCGGAGAGGCGCGCACCTGTGTGTTGACTTATCCATAAATCCTCTACATTGTCTACAAACTTAATGAAAAAAGTCAGAAATTCTTTGTTATAATCCCATCAATCCTGTTCTCACGAGAGACCAGCATAACAACGTTCTAGTCACTGGTCCATGGAGAGATGGAAGATAGCAGAACATAGCACGGCCGACCCACATCCGTCGACTGTAATCGTGCGTTTATCAATTATTAATCTGCTCGGTCAGGCGCTAAGGCAACAAGAGAATTAAAGAATTACTTATGGGTATTGAGTGATACATCAAAGCTATCTTATTTCCTAATTTCAATAGCTACTGCAAGAGAGTGCCAGTCATAATGAGTGTATCAAAGCGCTCATGACACACGGAATTATCAATCGAAACACGGCGGTTTGAAAGTCTGTCGATGGTGAATTGCAGAAACGGTATTTGAATTTCTCAATTTCTAGTATGATTTAGAACCTGGCACAAGTTCAATTTCAACACTTTCGCCAATCAATAACAAAGTGGCAGATTGTGTAGAATTGTATACACTACTTTCTCTCCGGAACATTTTGCTGAAGGAAAATAAAGACCCCTGAAGCATAATACGTGACTGCTAGTGTTAGCTGTATACTATGATGATTGTTTGTTTCGTTTCAATTCTTGCAAACAGGGGCACGAACAAATATTATTAATTCAAAACTTCAGAGTTGTTTTAGTCGGACTCATCCAATTGAAGTCCCTGACCCACTGCCGACTCACATCAAGCTAGATGTTCGACAGATGATGAGCACAGCACAATTCCATGTCCCCAAGGTTATGCTAGAGACAGACCAACACGATAGTAGAGAGATAACTGGAATAAAATGTTTCGAGAACTCACGAGAGAAAGTCCCTAGTGTTTAAAACATGACTTTGAGCAGATAGATAGTTATCGGGTGTCTCTTGGTGGCATCTGTTCCACAAAGTTAGGTTAAATGGATAACGTGTAGAGCAACTAATTCACTGAAGAGCAACAGTACACGGAGATTAAACGAATTGATTAGAGACGCTTGACTGGTTCAATTAAAGTTTGGGCGATCAATTCAATTTATGAAATAGCTTTGCGCATTAGATATTATGATATTAGAATATGATCCGATATTATATGGTTTCATCGACTGATTGTGCTGATAACATACATTGTAATGGATGTATGAGGGCCGTGATGGGAAAAATTTTAAAAGCGTTTGTGGGAAATGTCTTTTTATATTATGATTTTTACGGGTATCGGTATAAGGTTAGGAAGATGAAAAGAAATAGTTGCTAGTTAAACACATGGTACACATTAACTGAATGGGCAGCACCCTTTTTGCCGAGAATTTCGCTCTCGGCAAGTAACGACTGATAAACGGAAGTCATTCTGACGAGGAGCAGTATTATGCTCGAAAGTCTTAATCAAAATAAACAAACCTATTATGTGTTAAAGGTACTTATTTCAATAACAAATTACTCCGCCAAGTATGAATTGCAGCAATACCTTTATGGTCAGAATCATTCAGCTTTCTAAAGACACATATTGTATGTTTTATATATGCAGAGATAATTCAGCAACAAATACACGCACACATAACAGGTTATCATATCTTTGAAAATAATTGTCCATTCATTCCTCAGTTCATCATATTGCATACTATAATTTCTTGTCTTTTTCTATTTTTAGGTATGGTTTAAAAATCGAAGGGCCAAATGGAGAAAACAAAAACGTGAACAAGAAGCTACTGATAGACGTGTCGGAGACGGAATTTCTGGTTCATCTTCGAAAAAAGAAGGCGATGTGAGCAAGGCCTCCACTTCTGGAGAAGAAGCCGACAGGGAGGATTCCATCTGTGTTGACGGGGAAGTTGACGACGATGATGACGACCAGTTGGCTATAGAAAGGGCAAGGTCACACCGTGAAAACAATTTATTATACTCTCCAGACTCTAGTCTTCGCCAGTCAATGGTCCACAGTTCAGTTGGTCTAACACACACGCCGCATGGTATGGGTCTTCCATGTGGGTCCTCAACGCCATCACGGAGTCCCAGCCACCATCACAGTCTCAGTCCTGCTGCTGGTATTTCTCCTTATCCCGTTGTACCCCCTATGTACAGCAGACGGGACCATGATGAGGATGAAGAAGAGGAAGATGGAGAAAAGTCACGAGTCAGCCATGAGGACATCACAGACGAGGAACTGTCGCCATAGAACTTTTGTGTTGAACAAGCATATAAACATTTTTAGGTGACACACACCTATATACTCTATGCCGTGATTGTGTGCGGGAATAAACCTGCATCATACAGTCAATGACAATCCTTTCCGTACTGTGATATTTCTACATCCAGAGTAAAGCTCTGATCTGTCGATCGTGACAAGTGCCGATCGTGACAAGTGTCGATCGTGACAAGTGCCGATCGTGACAAGTGTAAGAACAAGTTATTCTTAAAGGAACAAACAAGACATAATGTCTAACTAATGTCGCACAGTTTTTGTAGAAGGAATATGATATTAAATGGCAAATCTCTTTTATGTTGCTCGTCTTATAAGTATCCAACATGATACCATGTATGTCACAAAGCATGATTTCAATATTTCTTTCAAGCGTAATAAGTGTTTGAACTGTACTAGCGTTGTTAAAAGAAATTAATGTTATTAAATTATTTCTAGTATTCAAAGCTGCATATTATTTCATGTTTTGTATGTAAATATGGCCAACCATGAGATAGTAGGAAACGTTGAATTCCGATGCCAATGAACATAATCATTTTATTTTGCATTAAAAATGCAGCATCTTTATTAAACAATATTGTTGAATGTGAACCATATTATTTGTTTATGTAAAATGTTACCGATAGTGTATGGAAATTGAATGAACATACATGGCGAAGCTTAATCCAAGTTTATAATTTTGCTCATAAATATGTCTAGTCCATTATGATACCCGTTTTCATTTTCACCTAGCTTCAAACAGATACTCATGTTAAGTGTAATAAAATTCAAAAAATACTGTGCAGTACATTACTGTAGAATCTCATTATACATTCAGTCGAGTTGTATGTGGTCTTTGATCTTTTTAACTTCGACAAAATAGAATATTATCAGATTCAATTATACTCTAATCCTTTAATCTAATCTACAAAAAAATGGCGAGTCAATAAGGGTCAAGCCCGTGATGTGGAGTGTTCATATATCATATCTGACACTCAACAGAAATGTTTCATCTTTTAATGGCATTTGATATGATAAGATCAGTGCATAAAGTGGTTGGGGACACAGCGACTGCATGTCTCAATAGCACCATCGTGTCTCACTTATTATTTATCTTATTTTCTATCTGTTCGTTTCTCTCTGCCTAAGTACGTGCAGGGGCGGCAACAGGGGGGGGGCTTAAGAAGGGGTTTTCTTAAAAAGAAAAAAAAAGAAGAAAAAGAAGAAAAAAAGAAGAAAAAGAAGGCATAAATGGGCACTTTTCAACTTAATTTTCCGAGAAAAAGGGAATTTTTCCGACAAAAAGGGCACTTTTCCGAGAAAAATGGCACTTTTTTCCTTCAAATTAATATCTATTCAATTTAAAAAAAAAATGGAAATCGAAAAATGAAGTGGCCGAAATCCGAAGAGTTTTCAAAGGGGGGTTAGGTTTAGGTAGGGTGAGGTGCCCTTTTAAAATTGATAAAGTGCCCTTTTTTGGGTCAATCCCCCCCTTTTTATTTTCCCTGTTGCCGCCCCTGAGTCAGTGTGACATAACGTTTGGTTATCATGTAAAATGGTCTTTTATCTACATAGCACATGTGCATACTTAACTTACAGAGTATACACCAGGCGCTTAGCCAGTGGTACATGGGGGAATTCCCCTATTTGAGATCCAAAATGCTATAAATGTGCAATTTAGTTTTCAAAATTTTCTGCCATTGATTTGATAATATCCAAGATTACCCCCCCCCCTTTAAATTCCCTGCTACGCACCTGAAATACGTACAGATCACAGAATAATGTGAGGAACTTTTAAGAAAACTTTTTTTTCCTGAATTCGTAGAGGGCCAATAATATTTGTGCTTGTTATCAATAATGATTTGCTCGCTACGGTTTTAACGATCCGAAGCTATGTACATGTGACATTTCCCAACGGTAGATCATGTAGAAGTGTGCTTTCAAGACAATTTACTGTATTTTATTATGTAAAACAAAAAACTCTCTTCATGATAACCAAGTTTCTCACACTGGCCAGTATTTCTAGAACAAGTCTCAAGTCTACATGTGCGTCTGTGTGTTCCTGTCTGATATAAATATATATATATATCTTTCTATCTCTATATGTTTTTTTTTAATATTGAATTTCATATAACTCTCAACTTGCTTCTATGTAAAACATTGAATTCCCCAGATCAATACTCTACAATACGAAAACTCACATAAGTTTGCAATAATCATAATATTACAGTAGATAAATATGAGATAAGTTCAAAACTCGAAGTACTTTGGAACAAAAGAATTCACTTAGAAATTTGTTGACCTTAAACTATAATTAAAACCAGGAGTATCGTAGCTTCTAAAATGGTATGATAAATGATTTATCATAAGAATGAAAATGTTGTTTTTGGATAATCGTGTTTGTATTGTCTTATATAACACGAGTACAGGTTTAATACTCAAGATTTATATTTATCTCTCTGATGACGTGAGCATGTGACTGACGATAGGACACGTGATTTTGCACGTGTCCATTGAATGTTCTAGATATTATTATAAATGCATAAATTCCATTGATCACATTACGCTCAGATGTCATATTTTCTACGTATAAGTCACTTTACGCAAATTATGTTATCATTTTTGTTGAATAAACTACTTGTTTCTGCAAATTTACAAGATTTTTTTCCAATGGTGTTCCCTGTCTATATTAATTAGTTAATTTGTTCGTAACAAAAGAAGTTTATATGAATTGTGTGACCCCCTTCTTGACCGAGGACTGAGTTTTATGAAGCTATTAGTGGCTTAGTACCCGGTTTTACCCGGGAACTATACACAAAGAAAGAAAAAAATAACACGTTGACCTTTTTTACCACCATGTAGACCTCTTTCTCCCCCCCCCCCCACTGTGCGCAAATATGCCCCCAACCCGCCTTAAAAAGCACAGTTTTTGACCAACCTGTATATCAAACCTTTGGATTTTGTTTACATTTAAGACGGAAAGAGAACTTTGCGAACT
>JAUUEB010474648.1:0-11422 GCA_032362205.1 Clione limacina | reverse complement strand
ACAATATACACTGAATTGCATGCTTGCTTGCTTGGTTGCGTGACGGTAAGCTCCAAAGTCTCTATGTGGATTATTGCTGTAATTTAAACATAGGATAACAAAAATACCATAGAGGAGGATAAGTTTAACAAAATTATAAAATGCAAGTATTTTGGATTAAATGAAGCAATTACGATTGTTTCCTAAATTATCATCTAATTAAAGTCATTTTCCCTTTGATTTTTCACGGCCCCTAACAAACTCCACCACAGCTCGACGACAACGACTAAACACCGCGATGACACTCGTGCATAAAAATCGCTCACCATTTGACCGTTTGTTTATTTTCTTGTTCATTACACTCTGTTGAAGACGCATTGTTATACGTTTGTAAAAACCCTCTGCTCTATTCATACCTTAGTTTCCTTTTGATGTTAAGTATTGTTCTTAAACATTATTGACAGACAGACAGACAGACAGCGCGGAGCGCCAGGGATTTTATATGAGACCCTGTTTGATAACATTCAAGCATCACAATCATATGGAGATATTGCCATTTGGATACTGCTTCTTCTGTTACTTTTGCATTGGAACCGCCTCTTGAGCTAATTTTAAGAGGAAGTCGGGTAACACCGACGCGACGTAGTCGCTAGTGTTTAATATTAGGGGGTTTTGATAACGAGACACGTATGGTATATCTGAGACCTTACGTCGCGTGTGAGATTTATACCAAATTAAAGCCAAACATTACTAAGCAAACATATAATTTGAAAATTATCCCATCGAAATTGACTCTAATATTACTGTGATAGCTTTTATTCGTGTTTAAGAGAGAAATTGTCCGTGTTAACGAGTGAAAGCGGCGGGCTTAAATAAAATGAAAGACCTTACCCACGAACTGTAACTTTATCATTCTTAATCTAATTTCAACATGGACTTGCGGGAAAAACTCAAACAAAAAGAACAAGAAACAACACTTGATTTACACAAAATCACTGAAGACTGATAGAAACATACTGTCTGATCTAGGTGGGTGGATCAATTTAAATACATTTGGAACTAGGACTTTTAAAAAAAACTAAGGTAAGCTCGAACAAACTATGGTTAATGTGTTTCATAATTTTTTTTTCAGGCTGATTAATGTAATTTCTTATTGTAAATATAACATAGACAGTGTGTTGTAAGAGGTTGCATGTTTATTTCATTTTCTCAACTCTTTCTGTCTTACTTGAGTGAAATATGTGTCGGAAACAAAATTTTAAAAAATTGAATAAGAATCCTCAATTGATAAGTGAAGTAATGTAAATATTACTTTGTTTCATTACGCATTGAATTGCCTGTGTTTTTCTAGAACAAGCCGAAGAATACTGACATTGTGCGTGGACATTAAAACAATAAAATAGATAATGTGCCCAAGATGGACATACAATGTATCATAACATATCCCATAGACATAAGTACATCGCAAAATTGTTCTCAACAACATAATGCATCACTACCCTCTACACTTCCCTGCTCCCAGTAATACATATAAGAAAGTCTATAACAGCTTTGATAATGCTTACGTCCCACTGATGTCGCGGCCTGTCTGAGTTGTCTACATAAAAATGAAAGTAGTAAGTAATCAAGATTTTGACCTAATCAACATCTTACAAAATAACCTATGGGAGAACTGTGCTTCTTCACAAATGTTACCCTTTACGAACCAGACTTAATAAAGAAAAGACATATATGGCACAGGGTGCACTCTGGAATTATGCCAACGGTTCACCCAGACGCTCCTTCTTCCTTGATAATCCCTGATGACATCTCATGCGACAATGGTTTATCCCAAGTTTATCCCAGGTTTATCCCAGGTTTTATACCCGCTTTAATCTTTGTCATCTTGAGTGGGCTCTATCTTTGGTATTATTGTCAGACTGTGGATAGAACCAAACAACATTTCTTTGGTCAAGTCCTTATCCTGACCTTATAGTATATTTATTTTTATAGGCATAAGTGGCGTAAAGAGAAATATTTTTCGTTATAAAATAGCTAAAATATACTTATTGTGGTAATCACTTTTTCCTCATCATCGGGAAATCCCAAATTTATTGCACACTAAAGAGCATCTTCTTAAATCATAACAATGCAAAAAGACACAATGACTTTGACCTCCATTGGCGCTAAAATAATTGAATCAGTGATTAGTGATATTCTAATGTTCATTCTGTCTTCGACTACATTGTTGGCGCACTATCGTTTCACAGGGAGTATTGAGTGAGAGAACAACAATTTACTTGTCACTCTGGTGCCGAAGTTCGGATTTCGTAAATGATCATTTATTTTAATTCCATAAATTCACGAAAATAATTGCCCTATTAGTGTTTTGATACAAGTAATTCGAATACTACTTGACTATTAACACTCAGAGGTCAATAATATTCGTATAAAAAATTAGTCGTGTAATATTCACTATTTCTTCATGGTAACGTTTCGGTGTTTTATATTGCTTTTCTTCTCTAACTCTGATTGCACCATTGATGTTTTGCTTACTCTCATGGTAAGCCCGGTATTAAGTCAAACACATCGCTAATTTCTTTTAAAAAAATTATATAGTCTGTGAACTTTATCCTATCAATATATCACATTATGAAGTACGAAAGAAATATGCCTTCATTCTAGAGGCTCCGAAACGAAAACAAAATCCATAAGCGCTGTAAGCTGACTCCGTTACTTTACAGTACCTGTCATACTATCTTCATTGTCTCAGAGTCAACCATCACAACTTTGTGTTCAGCAGTAGTTCAATTGTAGGCCCTTTACATGTATGTCCAATGCCAACAAATGAATAGTTCGCTAGCCTTAACAAAAACATACTTTAAAAAGTGTAAAAAAACACAACTTCCAAAGTTAGTCTCAATTCAAAATTAATCAATGTTTCCGTATCTGTTCGATAGCCGACTATGGGAGTTTGAACACTACATTACTAAATATAGACAATTTTGTAGCCATGTTCTCTATTGATCTTTCATAAACTCCCCGTCATAATCGTAAGCATAAGGATGCCATTTTTGAAAACTTTATATCTTAAAGGATAATCATGTCAGAAAACAAAGACGCTGAACCATGCTATGAATAACAGAATAAAGCTTAAGACCAAATGCCGTAAGCCCGCCGTCGCCAAAAGTGATAAGTTGATGCATATTTCAGAAAAAAAGAATGTGTGTTAAAAGCAAATATGATTGAATATAAGAAACCTAGTTTCCTACTTTCAAATCGCTGTTCTCTGCAACAAGGTATTTGTTCGCGCTTTATTTACTGAATTTCTACTGTGGCCATCCTTGTCTACTCGATAGTGTTGTTGTAACATCGCCTTCTATGTATAAACAACATAGCTTGTTTCTCTATCTCTCTTTTTTAATGTATTTGTATCCTAACTCTTTTATCTTCATGAAAATGCGGTTATTTCACTTGAAAAGCATGCCAACATATGATAGGGTGATTGATTTATCATTAATGGAAGTTTGGACTTTGTTCGAACCTGACCTGGGGGAACTTTCAAAGTATTGTTACATAATTATGTTTATTTTAACACAAAAAATAAATCCCCACACCTAAAATTAGAGACACATATGTTTGACATGCGTTGAATATATCGTTAGATAATTAACTAATAGCTGTGCGACACCGTTAAACAGTTAAGTAATATGACGTCATAACAGCTGAATGACATTGTCTCACCTACACTATGAAATAATACTATATACTTCACAGGTAAAATATCAATTATTCCTGTTTATCACACCTGATGAATATTGCTCATCGTGTGTATCACACATGTTCAGTTGATTGTGTATAAGTAATCATTATGTGAGATTGAATATTTGATTAACAAATTATATGATATAAAATATAGACATTGGTATAATGTTACCAGTGCAAACAATTACATATATTGATCACATAATTTTGATTCTCACATACATTAGGTGTGACGTCTGTTTAGTTATCATAACAAGTTGGTTCATTTCTTCTAGTGTCACTCGAATAGAGTCATCATACGGAGTAATCATAGCGTTATTAAAGAGTTGTTAACGAAGATAAGAGATGAGTTACTTACGCTTCATTGGTTGAAATGTTTTTCCACCTGTTGTAATACCACAACAGTTGGTATAAAATAGCTGTTGCACTTTCCGTTTTTTATACCAGTTGATATATATCTTTTTTAGTGAGTATCGTTTGATGTTAAATTAATTCACACTCTTCGCCTGGTGATATAAGGCCCGATTACGTCATTTATTATGGTTTTGACTCTTTGTACAAAGTGTCTTAAGGTCATTTTGAGTTAAGTAGAACAGATTGTGTTTGAGTATTGACTTTTGACCTAGTGTATATGACACATTGACCTAGTGTCTTGTCCATTTGATGTTATGCGTCATTGAAATACCCAAGGATTAAAATATTCTAATCAGTCAAGTAAAATGCTATGTTTTCTTTTCTACGGATATTCTTATTCAAATTGTGGATGTTTTCATTTCTATGAGATCGTGTGTTGAACTGAAAAAATACCTACATCGTATTTTTTTGACAATTGAAATTGTGTTTTCAGTGAATAGAGTAGGTTAAGTTTATTTGAACGAATAAAAGTCATGTATCTTTGACACAACGTACTACATATCTCACAGCGAAAGATTCATAGCTGTAATATACTTTCCAGAACAAATTGAAATTCAATACATGGTTACATTGTTGAAAGCAAACCTTTATTTAAAAGCTGTTCAATTCATAATATCATTCTCATTATTCTATGTATTCGACAAATTGCAAACAGTTATAAAGATTTATCAAGGTCTTTTGTTATTCTCGCAGCTCGTAAGAAGGGTTCTTCTGTTTCTCAAATTATTTTAAAAATAATTTTGTTGCTGTTTTGAAACGTTTAGTATCAGTGAGTGATATAACTTTCTATGTTTGTGAACTACAAAGGCCGTCTTGGCAAGAACAAAATTATTAGTTTATATTGGTCAGCTACTTATATGCAAAGAATAAATTAATTTTTACCATTTTATCTCGATCGCCTGACCTACGCCGAGCTGATCAATAAATGACAATGACCCAGATTCCATTGACTTGAATTCAGCATCCCTTATATGAACAGATACTGAAGTATTTTGTTTCAAAGAAATTGCAACCTAACCTGATAGTTAAATCTAACCCAAATGATAAAATGTCGGCGTTATGTTTAAAAACTATAGCTTTAAGGATGCAAAATGATATTAGACTACTTGTAAGAGCAACATAAAAGCGTATATTAAATTTTAGTTAACATACAATTATTAGTAAATTAAAAACAAATCGATATAATTAATATTAATTTATGCCTCATCCTGGATCTTTATTGATTTTTAAGTTTGCTTGTGCTATTTCTATTTTTCTAATTTCACGTTTTTTTTATTTTTTACATGTTCAACATCGGAGAGTAAGATTAACTGAATCTATTTATAGATATGAGATTAACAGTTATGTCACGTTTTGGATTTCTTTTAAATTAAAGTCAAATATTGCTTAGGAAAAATATGCTGGAAAAAAACATGTATCAGTAATTGAGTCGAAAATAACCGACCGCCTCTTTTGGTAATGAAAGCAAAACACGGCCTTTTAGTGCATATTTACATTCAGCTTATTCTCATGTTTGCATTAGAAAGATTGACAGGATAAATAGGAATTTCCTATCAGGATCCTTGTTCACTTGTCAAAAATATCATGTTCCTTGAAGAATCATTCTTTAAATTGAGTATTATTATATGTTCTCATTAAATAGTCAAGTTAAAGATTTATCTCCGAATCGTCAGATCATCGACCCCACGTATGTCTGCCACACCCCAAAGAAAAGTAATATCTTAAAAGAAAGACCCTGGCTGCGATCTATTTTATGGGTTTGCCTTTTTATTTCTTTTGTCATTTTTTGCTCTTTTTCACTGCGTGTGCGTCATCGAACGACATCTTAAGGCAATATCTTGATCGACTTATACAACTTCACACATCTGTCGTCTCTTCTCTTTCGTGCAAATTGATCATCACTTCCTCCCTTTTTTATCTTTTAATAATAATATCAAATTCCTGTAGCCTCAACAGAAAATTCGTGTTGATTGTACTTTTGACCGTCGATGATACTGTTGGTTGACTGTAATTTAATATTACTGGGGAATAGAAAACGTGTTTGTACATCCTGTGGCAGCGTGGTTTGAAAAAAATTGTAGTCAAGTTCATTAATATAAGCAAGAGAGCAATACTTTATGTTAAAAGTTGTTGTTCAAGAACGTGTGTGTGTGTGTTTGTGTGTGTGTGTGTGTTTGTGTAGTTTATGTGTATACTATTATGTGGGCATCTTAAGGGAGATTAATGATTTCCGGGATAAACAGGTCGAAAAGGGATACCGGAGTAAGTGTAATAGAAACAATTTGAGAGAAGGCATAATAAATTCAAATAAAGATACAATTTTGTTTTGAGGGTAACTCATCTGGGGTATGATGATTAGATGCCGTTTATTTGAAACAAAACACTGATTCAATACCAGTTCCCATTAAGAGAGTTTAGACGTTTACCGCAGACGTGACTTATTTCATTATTGACATTTTACTGAAATACAATTTGTGTTTATCATCTCACAGCATGAACTAAGATTGATTTATCTCCGTTTTAATTATTTGTTTTCAAGGAATTGCATCACCAGTTTATTTAACACCATTTGACTAGCATTTGGATAAGCTATATTGGGAGAGTGAACTTGAGCATTTAATCCAGTTGAAAGAGGTTTCTGGTCACCTCCTTATCCGGAAATAAACATCCGATTTGCATCTAATCACGATTTTAAGTAAATTTGACAGACTCTGATGCTGTAATTGATTTTTTGTTGTCATGCCCTCTGGATAGGCAACTTTCATACATTCACCAACTGGCAGTATGCTGGTGATTGCGATCAAGTCAGTATGACAAATATGATAAGTTAACTGCATGTCTGCTTCCTAAGACAATTAATGAAGAATATTGCTGCCATTCAGCATAAACAAATGAGGAATCAACGAATACGTCTCAATGCTGTGCTTATTGTATTTGTGTGTGTGTTTCCTTTTCTTCTTAATTCAAGCTTGGAGCTAGGAATGACATCCCCCTGAATATCCAGTAGCAGTGATTCTTTTTTTTTGTAAGTTTGTCACGAATGCGGTTATTCGAAATTCATCGATATTTGATTTTCTTTATCTGAAAGGAACATTAATGTATGATCTTTATCGATTTCTTCGAGTATCTACCAGAAAAACGGGAAAACAAACTTTAATATCTGAACTATTCTGAACAATTTGAAAATCATCTTTCATTTGACAACGCAAATTTCTTTGACACTTTATCATTCATTTTGAGTGCACAAAAGTCATTCAAACTATCACGTCTTTGAACTACTAAACTGTCAGGATGAAACCTGTTTAATAGCATAACAATTATCTGGCGTCAATAGATAAGTGCGTGAATGTCACAAGTGTCATGTAAATGCGCTTTATATCGGAAACGTTTTGATCAGAGCTATACAAAAGAATGAATGTTTGTGATCAAAAAGTCTAGACAACCTTTATGTTGACGAAATCAGTTTCATTTGTGTATTTTAAGCATAATTTACTTATTTACTTTCATAAGATCCTTAGTTAACCTATTACTAACAGAATATTCTGTTTGTAATAGGTTAACTAAGGATCTTATAAAAGTAAATAAGAAAATTATGTTTCGACAGATCCTTGCCCATATAAAATTTATTTCTTACGTATTTTAAGCGCAAATGATTTGTTAAACTTGATCTTTTTATATCGTTATATTATGTACATAGATGTCACGTCCGTTATCACGAGATAGGATTCGTTGTTAACATTATGTTATATCAACAAATGAACATTTGAACGCAGGGTTATAATACTTTTAAGAGTTTTTTGCGAATAAAAAGAATTGTAAATGTTTAATTTGTAAGCTACACTTAACGAACAAAGGATTTGAGTGATATTAACTAAGTAAAAAAAAATTCTTGACAATGGAGTCGCCAATATTTCTGAGCTGGTTCATTTAAAGTTTATACACAAAGGAATAAGTTTATTTGAAAAGGAACATATTTTGAGTAGAGTTCATACAGGGATCACACAATGTTCTCACTCACCGTACCTGGAGCTGCTAGGGCTGCAGCAACAGAGAGAAGACGACATTCTTGGATTGGGTAAGCTATGGAAGTTATTTTCTTTTGTTCATTAAGGCGAATAGTGTATGTCTGTAGCAAACATACGTCAATGTGCTATTTTTCAAGCAAATAATGTGGGTTACCCCCGATGTCACAACGCCTCCATCGTTTGGTAGACCGCTTTTCTTACGCGTAAATTTGAAGGAATGGCAAATATCAACAAACAACTTAACAACATTCAAAACATCTTATGTGTTAATATTGTCACTGGAACTGGACTCATACACGCATGCCTGAGGGTATGGCTTCTTTTCTGTTAAAATAGAACTGAAGTCCTTTCCATGGGCAAAAGTAAACTGTTGTATATGGCTTTCTTAGGCCTGTATTGTAGTATACTTGTTCGATGCCACTGCAATATATTAAGCGCTAAAATGACCTCTTTGGGTCGATAGCGCTGTAAAACTAACATAATCATAATCATACACGCAATCAAAACATCAACAGACACACAACTAAGTAAACATCATGAACACAAACACAAATTACTCATATCTGCACTTATGCCTCGCCTGAGTTGATGCTAATAAACCTTCTTTTTCCAAACTATGTTCGTAATTACGTTGTCTATGAAAAACTAATAAAAGTGTGTTTAATTATTAGTTTCAATAATTGTGTGACACTTATACCAATATTTGTACATGTTACCATAAGAGTGTAATTACCATACACTTTACCTTGTATCCGGCGCGTAGACAGGGGGACATGGTGGAAAGTTATTTGAGATCCAAAATGCTCTAAATCTGCACAATTTTTCACTTATCTCAAAAATGCCATTTATAATATCCAAGGTTGTACCCCCATTTTAAAATCCTGACTATGCGCCTGCCTTGTATTTCGTTGGACAGTACGTTCTGGATTTCCGTATTGATTGATATTTGTTCAAGGGTAACTGCTTTCAATTACCTAACACAGAATTGATTATAAATATTATTCCTGAATTCTTCATATTATCAATGATCTATGACATATTATCACATGCGTTTTATTTTCTGTATACATTATAAGATGATGATAAAACAATTCATATGAATATTAAGTGAATCAATTTCACTAAGATCTTAAACCGTGACATGAAATAGTGTTATGTCTACTTCAATTTAGAAAAGAAACGTTGATATTGTTGGTTACAAGCTTGTTGTTATAAGCGGTAAACTCAAAGTCATTTTGTTATTCATTTTTCATTCCTTAGTTTTTCTTACTCCTCTAAATAGCAATGGGTTAAGATTTCCCTTTCAGGATCAGAAATGTGTTGGCATCCCAACCAGCCATTAAGAAAAATCTTGTCCGGGTTAAAAACGCACTTACGCATGTGAACGGATTCCCTCTACTGCATTTATATGAGATGTGGTTTTTGGCGCATATTAGTTGAATGTGCATTTAAGAGTGTCGTTACAGACTTTGTTTTAAGAAAACTACGCCAATTCGTGTTTTCCTTTCATCTTTTTAATCTTTGTAATGGCAATGCAGCAATTTTTTTATTCTAAAAAGGGGTTACCAATTTTACGACAACAATTTCAATTTGTGTTTTGTACACTTGTTCTGTGCAAAGTTCCTTTCAATGAAATTTATGACTTGAAGACTGGAGATCAAAACAGGTACTCAAAAATTCACCATGGGCAACGCCTAATAAAGGGACTACAAAATCATTATCAATTTTCTTTCTTGGGCAAACCCGGGTTATTAACCAGTACTATATATATTTAAAGTCAACATCAACATTCTACATGTTGTGTACATTTAATACCTTCTTTTTCATAGATACATTTGAAATTCTCATAATATTTTGATTTAAAATTGAATTTGTTAGTGCTGAAATGTGATATGAAAGTGTATGCAAAATATTTAAAGGGAATCAAGATTGGAAATCGTCAATGTCTAATAACAAAATATCCCCAAAGGCCACAATAATAAGGGTGTGATCTGAATAAAAACAAAAAAAAACAAAGACAAGCGTGATATCGATAAATTAATTGTTCATACAAAAGACGCTGTTCATATCAAGGACGCTTTGTAACCTTGAAAGACCTGGTTTACTGCGTGCAGGGAGACAGCTGATGTTATAGAACTTAAAAGCAATATTCAAACAAAATGCTCCCTTGGTTTAAAAACATTCATAACTGGGTTTATTTTGTTGTTGTTATGTCTTAAGTTGAAAACTAGGCTAAATACCCCATTGTTCACATAAGGCGGCTGATTAGATATTTCCTTAAACTGCCGCTATTTAATGATGCCATCACTCAATCCTCTTGTTCAAATAAGGCGGCTGTTTGATTTTCTTCTTAAGCTTACGCCTCAAAATAAAGCCATCACTCTATCAGAGAGTTACAAAATGAAAAAAAATTATCATGTAGTTAACAGCAGTTAACATATATTGCCATTTACTTTACTGTTGCCCTAAAACTACAATGACAAAAGTAATATAAAGTATTGTGATTGTCTCTATTGTGAGTTTTATTGATCATAACTTAGAAAGGCTTCAAGTATTGTTTGGTGATCAACGCTCAGTCTGAGTGATTGGCCTAGAGCAGTCACGAGTATTTGATAATTGCTTGGGCCAGACACTTATCCCCCTTGAGAGATTTGAAACTGTAAATTGTCTTTGTTTTGTTTTCTATCTTCCTTTGTCATCACAATCTCATTTCACGCGAAAAATGTAGGGTAGATGACAACTTACTCTTTAGACTTGAATGCTGTCATATGAATTGATTTTCGCATCAAACCATCCTATTAGCTAGAAAGTGTACAGATAAATGGAGATATGAATGCACCAATTTCTATAATAGAATTATTGACCTTGTCCTTGATACGTCATTCATCTTGATAAGCAATATATTTGCAACCTTTAAGGTTGAAATCAAGATATGTTTTACACAGTTTTTCTCAAACCTCTGTTACCGTGGACTATTTACTGACTTGGTTCAATGTTTCAATAATGATGAACAATCTAAAAGCTTGGTGGGGGGGAAATATTTTATCTTTATTTTATTATTTTTCTATAATAACGATAGTAAGAACTTTCAGCATACGGTATTTTTTTAAATCCCACAAAAGACAATGGTTACTATTATTATGTTGGACACAATAGTGACACGTTCTGAATACTCATTGTGTATATATATATATATATCAGTCACAAAACCGCAAGGGTCGTGAAATCATGCCCTCCTTGAGCATGAATCCTACCTGTCA
>JAUUEB010474637.1:0-11423 GCA_032362205.1 Clione limacina | reverse complement strand
ATAAATTATCACAGGAAGGAGAAGAAGAAGAAGAAGACGATAATGCCTGTTGTACTTAGTAACACTTTTATGACAAAGACTATAACTTAAGTAGATTGAATAAAAGCTGTAAAGTTTGTACATGTTAATACAAACTGAGGCCCAAAAGTGCTTGCATCGTGCTTTTTACGTTTAAGGAACTCTACTAAATATTTTAAGATTCCAGATTTGGCGCTTTTATGTTGAATAAATACCATTTTATCCCGAGGTTTGGCATGGGCAAGACACGAACTTAAAAGGTCTTGCATTATAATTGTCTTGTTTTATGGACTCTATAAAACAAGTTATCCAGCACAATATCCAGCTTTTCAATTAAATAAATATAAGTTTAGCCCCTTCTTGTTGTTTTTTTGTGGGTCATGACACTGGCTGTGACCCTACAACAATCCAAAATGTCAATGTCTAGGACCGTTTGGGCGCCCACTTTTTGAGTGACAATACTGAGTTACTGATGTACTGTGTATCTTATAGGTATAGACAGACACGTTCATGCGTGGGTCAATCAAATACCAGACATTTTCCTCTGAGACAGTGATTATGTAAAATGGAGTAGTTAATCATCGCTTCTCACTAGCGATTATGTCATACTATTTTGCTTGCATTCGACAAAAAAGCTTTGGATTAGCTGTCATTATATAGACTTTACTATTTACCGATGGTTGAGCTATAAGTAATTGGTCTAGACTTTCAGATATACTTATATGTAAATATGCCACATGGTCTAACTGACATATAAAAATTCCAGTTTGCAAATGGCATCCAAAAAATAGATACATCAAAATATTCATCAATCTTCATAATAAGATTTAATGAATGTTTCTCTAAGTGTTTCTAAATACAACACGGATAACATCAACAGTGCTAACTAAATTGACACTAAACTTTAGTATGTTGTTTGTAGACGATATTTGTAATTTCCTGTCATCAACCAAAAGTGCTCCACAGCAAAGACAATTTCAGTTGATGACAGATAGCCTATGATGAAACATACAAGATACAATCTATATATCTTTTTTCTGCAATTACTATTGTTTATGTGCGTGAAGTGACGAGAGTAGTAAAATATGTTCAGACATCGTAGATATATGCAAAAACATCTTTATTTAAAGAAAAAGTTAACATGATGAAAATAATTGAGTTCATGTTAACAAACAGATCTTGAGTCGATAGATAGATATTTACTTAATATTGATGATGATAAATCAATAACTGTTATCTTGATGAGGTTATTGTTTTGTTAAACTCTTAATATAGCAGATATATTGATTGTATATCTCTGAAAACTGTTGGTGATATATCGGATATTCTTCTCTCAATATTGTTACGGATGTATTAATGGCTATTCTCTAAATATTTATAGTGATATGATGTTTTTGATTCTCTAATATTGCTGTTGGTATATTCAAGAATATTGTCTCAACATTGATTAAGTTACATTGGTGGTTATCCTCTAAAAAAACATAAGACTATATATATTTTTTAAATTTTCTTCAATGTTTTTGATTATCTCTAAAAATGTATGTACGTATCAAAGAACTAAACATTAATGCGTAACTAACGCAATGTTTAGTCTTTACTTGTAGCTAGTTCGGGTTTGGAGCTGTTGAAATGTATGAAGCACAAGGGTATTGATATAAGCAGGTATCGTGAACATTCTATCCCGAAAAAAGGTTCAACAAGAGGATTTTTCAAAATATTTGTGGCTGAATATTACCGATGAAATCACTAGGCATCATTAAGTGGCTTGAACAATATTTAATATGAATAAAGTATTCCGTTAAGAGAGAAAACTTTAGAAAAAAAAAAAATGCATTTTATTCTATATTCCCATAATTCATCTTGTAACCTTTGTTTGTATACACATATAGTTTTCAGCTTAAAATTTCGATTATATTATCTTAGCTGGGTAAAGTGAACTCAATAAAAGCCAATAAATCTGGAAATCAAAAGCTTTGAACCTCCATAATTGCTGTTTTACATACCTCAGGGCATTCACTTTTCATGAAATTATGTCTGAACCGTAGTAAAAAACAAAACAAATCAAATGTCGCTAGCTTTAGGTCCATGAACTTCACATGGCAATATCTCAAAACTTAAAAGTACGACAAGTGGAACCTTTTGATCGGTGACGTCTAACATTATATATTATATTTTAAAAAGGACGTACACAACACCGTTTAAAGTGGCAACTATCGGTCCTTAAAATTGAATAATAAATACGTCGTAGTTTCAAGACCAAAACATATTTAAATCAAACAAAAAGATACATGCCAACAATATGTGATCGTATCATTCGTTGTCTATCAAATCAGCGAAAAAGAAATGGTGTTTTCTGCTTTTGCTTCCATTTGATGGGACATGAACTCGAAATAAAATCGAGGAGTACAGAGAGAAAATGATATTCACACTAACTCGCATAAACACTTTTATATGTAAAGCATAACACCCTCTGGTAATTACAGGACACGTTCAATTTGGTCGTAATCGTTATTATTTTTTCATAGGATTTGTATTACAAACAATATACTCCTACTTTTCTGCGTTTATAGTATATCTGCTATATTTATGCTGTATAACAAGTGTGGATCTGAGACACATGGAATGATGTCATACTATAAACATTATTGACTTGCCTGTCTCTTGGATTGGTGGACTTATTATTTTAATGTTTATTGTCTTTTGATTATTATAATTCACGCTGTTGATTTAATAATCACTCATGGGTTAAGTTAAACAAACCAAAGACATCGGACAATCAAGCACATGGCAAACTTGAATATAATCTCATCATTATGTTTCGTTTTTTGATTATGTCACGTGTTAACAAAAGCAAAAGTTATGTTTTATTTACGTTTTTTTATGGTCCTAAGTTGATCTTTTCGGATAACTGACATTATTGGCACGACAGGTCTTAGCTGAGGATTTAAAAAGTAACACGAACTAAATGAGAGACTAAAATTTATTTAGTTAATAATATGTGATACTTTTACTAGAGCTTAATATAATTAAAAAAATAAACTAGACAATTGACGTTTTGATCAAAGTGAGGGTAATTAATTGAATATAATATACTATGTTCTTTATGTATATACCGTGGATGGCTGCAGAAAGCTTCTGGCGACTTGCGAAAACTTATCGATGGTAAATTTTTAACTATTTAGTTAATTGATTATACTGTCAAAAGATGTAAAGTATGCAAATCAACTCATTTGAATATTGATGAATATTAATTTCAAAGGCGAGAAATAAAGTTTACTTTAATTATATATAACGTTTCACTTCTTCATCGACAACCTAGTCCTTGGATACAACAAAAAACAGCGGCAATTAAACTACCTTGGTAACATAACGGGAAGCTACCGACCATGTACAATCAACAAAAAACGGCTGTCTGTATGTCTTGTATGTCGAGTTGATTCGAGTTGTTTTAAGATTTACATGTGACAACTATTAAAAATAGTTTCTCTCTCTTCTGGTATTAACTCCTTGTATTTCTTTATATCTCCTTTGTAGGTAAAAAAATCGGCAAAAAAAGAGTAGGTTAATACTTGAAAATTATGATTAAATGAGAATGCGAGAGATTTGTATATGTATCTTTGGGTTTAATAGTTATAATTCCATGATCAATTAGTAACTCAGTATATGCAAAGCATATGCGAAAACTTAAAGGTTTTCTCGTAAAGGGTATATATTACATACTGGATGTCTAGCATTCATTGTGCTCATGATCTAATATCTATTTTAATGAGAAAATCACAATACAACTGTGTTTTTCATCACAAATAGAGTCACTTTTATCCGTCATTGGGTTTCAATATTCTTTTCCAAATCACACATGGTAGGTTGTCTAGTACCTTTGTTCGAAGATATTTGATAAGCAACGCGTGTTAGGATTTAAAACTTATATATTTTGCCATTTTTAATGATACCAGAATATGTGTTTGCTAATAGTCATGAAACTACGTTTAACTATTCAATTTAATTCAATTCAGTTAACATAATTACTATATCAGTACGCGATGCCACACGCTTGACGGATCCCTAAAAGTGACGTGAAGCAATGTCAAAGTTTAAATTATTTTAACGTGATCCAGGTAAAAATGTGTATCATTAAACCTTCTTTGGTTGCAATCTTTTTTTTCAAATCACACATAGTAGGTTGTTTTAAAAAGCAGTAAACCTTTGTTCGAAGATTGTCGGTCAACGCTTTTAGGGATTTAAAATTAAAACAAAAATATTTTACAAATTTTAATGAGATCATGGTGATCGGTGAAATTACTTCAAGCAATATATTTTTAAATTATTTAAACGTGATCCACGTAAAACGTGTTATATTATGAAGCTGTTTACTTTCATTCAAAAAAAAATTAAACATTTTCTTTTTAGCGGGAATTATAATGGAATTTAAACCCCCTTTCTGAGGGGAAAACATGTGATGCTATCCTGTCTATCTCATTAAATGTTAATGATATGTCGTTCTATGAAAAAAGCGAATCTATCTCAGGTTTCAACTAAAGAAAATTATTGTTTTAATTAGGTTTTATTTTTACTAATAGGCCAAATAGATTGGCTTGATGGGATTTTTTGATGAATAGCAGCTAGTTTTTAAAGATAAACTTTGTTTTTATTCATTTCTACTCTTTGTTCTTTGCCGACTTAATGTCTTTAATAATGTTTATTTGCCCGTGTTCTTATGAAAACGTTACAGACACATGAGTATCAGTTTACAGCTAAATATTTTAAGAAGCAGACACGTGGGCCATATGCGGACTTAAACTGTAAGGAATTAACTCATTTCAAAGGTTGTCTTGTCAATGACCCTGCGTTCAAGTGTACCAGATGTCTACACCTATCTATACCAATAGATGGGATGCCTGTAACAGAGGTGGAGGTAGGTGAGTGCAAACCAGAAGTTGTGCCCTCCTTCTGCCGCTTGAGAGACATAATATGCACAGGCGGAGGTTGTGAGCTTGCCTCAACTTCACGTGACTAGTCCGCCTGGGGAAAGTTTAGGATGTTACTCCTGAGTATGTCATCTCGTCAGATCTTACTTGCAACTAGAGGAAAGTTTACTCTGCCTGTGTAAGAAGCACAATGTTACATGCCTCAGAGACATTGGCCTTGTTCTCCAGTGCCATTAATCGTCTGCAGCGAAATGACATAGCTATGATGCGCTGGGTGTTCAATGTCAGGCCAGGGATGACATTGGTTCGGATGCAGTTCTGTCAATGCTTGGCATTGAGAATCTGTCATCCATTATCAGAAAAACAAGGTTGCGCTGGTTTGGACACGTCGAAAGAAGTGAGGGGTGTATCAACAGAAAAAGGAAGTTGAAGATTGAGTCAAAGTTAAGGGCCCAGGTAGGCTTAAGAAGACCTGGGAGAAGTACGTGTGGAATGATCGGGTGGTGATGGGCATGACTGCCACCAACCCCGGTGACCGCCTAGCTTGGCGTGGGAGATTGAGACAAGTCAAGCGGGCCCTACCCTCTGTCGAGGATTAATCCCGGCTCGTAAAAATAAACATGGATATGATGTTGATGATGATGATGAATATATTAATATTAACAAGACTTTATTTATGTTTTATTTGCTTTTTTAATATGTTTCCCATTGGGAATTCTATGCGTTTTTTAACATGTTTTTATTGGAAAAGCAATAACAAAAATGACACCGATAGGTATTCCATGTAAAAAACCTGTCGTACCATTTGCGTCATGAAATCTCTAATAGCATTTGTTAGCCTCAATGTTTTGAAGACATTCAACCAAAGAAAATGTATAATTAATTTGAAAGTAGCATGATCAACTTAAATATGTATGGATGTAATTCATAATAATTTGACTATTGATGAGATTTAAAAGAATTATGCAATCCAAACACAGAATACAAATTGGTCAAGTAGCGTTTACAAATAAACAACATCAACTTTAAACTCGTTTCCTGAAGTAGACGTCATCACCATAACGTAAATATTTTCCTTTTCCGTGATTACTAATGACAATCTTAAAAGAAAAGACATATGGAGAATGACTTTGCCAGTGAAGTACCTTGTAGGTCCCTGATTTGGTAGAAAGTTTCAACAAAAAAATGAAAAAAAAACACGGAAAATCCTTAAGACCATCGTTTAATGACTTGGCTACAAATATTAAGTTGACAGTTTTTGTCGAAGACCCTTCTTCAGGGCAAACATTAATAAATATATTATATTATATCAAATAGAGAACATTGAAATGATTGAACTAGTTAAGTTGAATATCACGTCTAAAAGCAAAAAGCGTATCAATAAACACTAATAAATCAGATCACACACGTATAGACAGTTTGTAGATTTAACAAAGAAAGTGAACCACACCATATGTGAATGTGATTAATACAAAACAGAACATTATGCATGCGTCAAAAGCTCAGGTATGTCAAAAGCTTCTTGCACGACAGTAGTTTATCTCATTAAAAAAGAAACAATAAATGTGCTAGGTTTTGAAAACACTCATCACTTAATGTCAGTATGGATTATTCTTAAACGACTTTGTATCGCATACTCATATACAAAAAGGGGGGAGTCTGAAAGGAAATCTTGTTATTACGTTATGCGTAACTTATACACACGATTCATATATTACGTCTAGTACACAAGCAAGGATCCAAATAGAGTTCAAATGAAGTCAAACCATAAAATATGTGGATAAATTTCAAGTTTTTTCAAATATCAATGTATACTATTGTCATTTCCATGCAGTCAAATTAAATTAAAGTTTGTATCCTTTTGAATTCAAAGAACAGATACTTATTTCTGATCATCAGTTTTCTATTCTTAAGAAGTACTTTTACTTATCTATATTTAACTCTAGCGCTGCAGAAAATATGAAAATTGTCTTTCATATCAATCACACTTTATCATTTGTTGACAACAAAATGGTTTAAGAAAAGTACTTTTGAGTCACGTACGTTTTTCTGACGTAATGATGAAGTGTCTTCGCACGTCTAATTATAAGAATCATGACACCACAAGTCATAACAAGGCCGTTTGGCACATGAAGTGCCATAATTGAAGCAAACATTTTTAGAAACATGATAATTTGTATAAGTCAAATGACTTTAACCCACCTCTCATGAATACAGAGACGTTACATGACACCGTAGGCGAACTGTGGTTGTAAGCAGATATCTCATACAATAATATAATCTATACTCTTAAAAGAAAGAAGCCTTTTCTTTTTTTACTTGTTGTTTGCACTTTGAAAACTCCAAAAGGGACGAAACATTCTAAAAAACTGTTATAAGTCGTCTTTCTTGTTTTTAAAGTGGAAATACCGAGTTTTGATAACTGTCACAGACTTGGTATTGCACGTGAGTTTCAGCTCGTCTTCAAAAATTTGAGTTTGTTTCTTCTCTGTGTCTCTTCTCTTGTCTTTAAAGTTAAAATGTCATTCAAGCAAATTTTCTACATCAAGCAACTTGACAATAAAGCGTCATTTCTTTTTGGTGTAGAAGGTATGTGAAAGGCATAACAAAACTTAGAAATAACAGTTTGACAAATATGACTGCATGTCATTTTTTGGTACCAGCTATCATTGCAATGTGTGTAATAATATGGAATCAAATTCATGCCGTAATTAAGTATGGCCCTACGAAATATGAAACTATAGGTTTTACAATTCATGGAATAACCGTTGTGTTATAAACACTTTATATACCTTAAAACAAAAATTGCATTTATAACAATGGACTGGTTTAGTGTGTTAACTCTAAATTAATGACTCTTATTTCATGGTTTATACGTATATTATAACTTAAGTGCCTCGTAGGAAATAAAACCTTTTAAATTCGTATGTTGAAATTAATAAAGGCTAGCTGAAATGATAATTATTGTTGCAAAGTTTTTCATTACCATTTGATAGGAAGTTGAGGAAATGGAAAACAAATATATTGTCTGTTTGAAAAATATCTCGGCACACCAGGGACTCGAACCCGCGCACTCACCTGCGCCAAACAGAATTGAGCTAAGTACGCTGACCTCGTTACCACAGCGCCCTGTAAAAGTATAGCGTCTATTGATGACTGATAGATTCCTCGTGATATACCTCAGGATACATGTAGTAGATCAGTATACTAAATTCTGTTGACACCTCACCATCATATTTATAACAATCGTATGCACAGTGTAAGAAAATCTAGTACTAGACTCAGTATTTCCCATCGTGCTCTCTCTTGTGTGCCACAGCCATGACGTGTCGAATTGGTATAGATAGTTGTTTTTCTTGAACGTCCTATTGCCTTTAGAAGGTTAAAACCAACCTTTCGATCAATATATTTGAAAAATATCTCGGCACACCCGGGACTTGAACCCGCGCACCCACCTGCGCCAAACAGAATTTGAGCTAAGTATACGAAGTATCTGATAAAGATTTTAAGTACACACACAAAAACATCCGAGGAAGCTTGGGGAATATTCGTTAAGTTTTATCTTTAATAAAATTTAGAATTATTGTTATGGATTTCTAATGTTATTTTACCCAGACTTGAAATGTGGAGTAGGGAGAACTGGTTTCGAAGATTTACGATTGATTAGGGGTCCCCCTTTTCATTGACATTCATCAATGGAAAACCTAAGGACAAACCTGGATGTTCAATCCTAAGCAACGCCACGTAAACGCGCTAGTATTCAATAAATTCACTTGGTCTATCGGTATGTGTAATCTCGTCAAGTAACGTGTAGTTTATTATGATATATTTATTAATTAACTTATATATATATTGGCTACTCTTATTCATGTGTACCTTTTCAAATTTCAAAAAGTGTTTTTTATAATATAATTTATTCTAGTAAATATTGAAATGTAACATGTATATCATTGTAGGACTACTTTATAATACGTTGTCTGACTGTATTATACAATGATGAGATGCACTATTTGCGACTAAGTATTTTCTAACGTCGTCCAATTACTTGAGTACTTTAGTTGTGTTTAAAAGTACTATTAATGTTGTTTTTTTAATTAATACATACATCATCACATTTTTCCATATATGTTTTTTTGGACTTTTACATGCAAACAACTTACAATAAATGCATGAAGTGAAAAAGAAACCGATCTTAAACTTTTGTAAAAATTTATGTCTTAGAAGAAAGCCGATATTGACCGAAGTCAATGATCTGTCATTTACATTTTCAAAAATACAATCGATCTCTTTAACAAGTTAAAACAAGTTATTTACACCAATACGATTATAAATTGTCGCCATCTCGTATCCATTACATAGATTAATTGTCTTACAAATCTCGAAAAAAACTATTTAAGGATTTCAATTGACACGGTAGAGCCTCGTAAAAGGATCCATCCTCCGAGATATGAAAGCTACAAATAGTTCTCGGGTCTTTGGATGCTTACAGTTTTATTACGACGAATGACATTTTGAGACCAGACACACATTAATAAAAAGTAGTTTGTTCTATGAGAATTCGCTCTTCAATTATATTCCCAGACATAGATAAATGCCCCAATATCACAGATCTCATCATGTCTCTGACCCTATTGTCACTTTACTTTTACGGACCTAGGCGTGGACAAAAGAAATCGTTATGAAATATATAGAGCCATTGGGACTATATGACAATATTTATTATCCAATCAAATGAAATGCTATTCTTTATGAATGTTATGACATGCGTGTAGCTTTTTCCTTTTTCTTCTTACCATAATGTTATCATTGAATCTTTTTGTATATCATGGCTGAACTATTGCTTTTGAAGTGAATGTGGCTGCGATTTTGAAATGAATTTTATCTTTCAAAGATGTATGACTGTTCAATCATTTTAATCATTGATCACTATTATATTCTTTTCTAAGCAAAAGCACAAATATATGGACTGTTGACAATAGTTGTATTTAACATGTGTATTAAGTGAACAAAACGAAAAAATTGAATGTAAGAAGAAAAAGATATAATTTAAGAGACCTAAATTCACAACACAGTGCTGTGACTGTGATGGTATAGTTTTTTGAATAACCCAAATGTAGGTCAGTTGTTTGAGTAGTAACTAGTTCAAACCACTGGGTTGCAAACTATTTATGGTTGATATAACTAGTGGGCTGTTATATGTTCTTGACATTCATACACTCATAACACTCACATTACAGTATTAGTACGACCCTAATGAGTCGTAGTATTAACCTATTCATAATGCAGACAACAAATGCAAATGTAGATCGTGTGTGCAGGTTAAGAACTCATTATAGTCAGGGTTGGGGAATGAGGGGTTTTTCTGCATCTCCCATGACTCGACCTGTCTTAGATATTAATGATCTTAAGGGGAGTTAGGTGATGAGATTGTGTGTTGATGACGTTACGGTCACGTTTGATCGCATAACTAGGGAGCTTATTATCGTACCGTAAAAACAAATACATATTTTTCATTGTCTTGGCAACCATTGTCAATCCTTTCTGGGTATCTTAGCTTTTTGAATATTGTTTGGACGTAGTGGTCAGTTCATTCAAGTTTATTTTTTTGGCAAAGGCAAAACGTCCTGACTATGTGCTCTTGGGATCATTAACATTGAAGTCCGGTTGGGTTATGTGGATATGCTGATACATTCCTCATTACCCCTCCTTAGTATTTGTTGTTAACATTCGAGGGGAAAGTTACACAATTAATGGACATCTGGGCAATTTCAAAACGGTCGAACGTCTTATCTACTAACGGTAACCCTTGAACAGCAAAAAACACAGCCTTAAACTGTGTGGGACCAAGCTGTAGAGCGCGATAGAAAGCATTCATACAGGACATTGAGAAGAAAAAAGATGCTCCAAACATTTTTTGTCTAGGTGGGTGATTCCAAAATAAAAGTGTGGCAGTAATCTTATTAATTTAGATATAATAATATCGTTTGGATCTATTTTTCCTTTGTTGAAAGGTGTTTGAATTATAAATGTTGTCATGATTGCACTTATTTCCATTAATCTTACTTTTTATTCCATATTCCAATGAATTTAAATCAACCTTAGTCGACCTGCTACTGTGAAATAATACCAAATATGTACACAACAAATGGAGTCCTGCTGATTGAGAAGCTAAAAGAACATGTTTAATCAAACCACACCGTGTACTCCACTTCAACAAAATGATTCCCATCCCACAAAATTAAAAATTAAGCTCTTAAATAAATTGTCCTAGGTCATGAAGCTAAACAAACTAATTGGCATTCATTCAGGCTGATATCTCTCCTTTACTAGTGTTACCTTCTTATGACTAACTATTGTCTTTTTTGGTTCAATTAGTCTATGTGTTTGTATGTGTTTAATATCATTCGCCCGCTTTCAACTCTGACGGAATGTATGATAGACGGGTATACACGGAATGTATGATAGACGGGTATACACGGA
>JAUUEB010474636.1:0-19722 GCA_032362205.1 Clione limacina | reverse complement strand
AGTGTTTATGCCAAGTTTCATGCTTGAGTCACTAACTGAAGTATTCTTATGGTTTTAGACAATAAGCAAGCCCACTATCACAGGAAACAGACTTGGGCAATTTAAAAAAATGTATACTGAATGTTCCTATCTTTTACAATCTCAATAGAAACTAACTAGACTGTTACTTTTTAAATGACAAAATTTAAAATAATTTATGTTATTTTTGAGTTGTTAATGATTAGGAATCAGAGTGTATATGTAAGATCTATTCTAAGGCCATGAGGTCTTCTTTGTCAAAAGATAATGGGTCAATGACTACTCTAGCTTATTTCAACACAAGTATTAACTTTAATTAATTGTTTAAAAAAATATATCTCAAATTGCTTGTGATGACTGTCACAACATACTTATGTGAATGTTGGTGTTCACGTTTGATCACAGCATACAGATATTTTGGGATTTAACAAGTACTAAATCAGCTTTCATTCAGTTGTCCATGCAACATTGCTACCGTGTCCATGCATATTATCATGCGCAATATCTTTCATGCTTCAATGGTCACATTCATGCATTTATCCATGCACCTTACAACGCATGTAGTTGCACACTGTAACATGTACAGTTCTACTCCAAAAATAATACTTCACCCTGATGATTAATTTTAGGATACTTTTTTGGTAGCTTATATTCTATTTTCAAGGCAATATTTAAACAAAGTTCACTTCAAAAAAAGAAACACTATTAGCAATGTTTTCACAGTCCTTTAGATTACCTACCACCTTCATTTTTCATATTAAGAGGAGAGGGGAGGCTCACCTCAAAATCAAAATTGCCAGTGTCTACTGGTGTGTCCTTATTTGTTTGTTTATTGTTACCATAGAAATAACAGGAATTAGGTCTTTCTGATATTTTTTCTCTCATACCCTAGAAATAACAATAAGGTCTTTCTAACATTTTCTTTAGTTCTGAATAGACTTGAAATCTGTAGAAGCTAGCGCACTAAACAACAGACTTAGCACGTTTATTTGTAAAGTTAAATATTTCGACTGAAAACAAAAGTAAGTAAGAAATGTTCATTATAAATTACTCTGTACTAAAATTATGATGACATATTTTCTGTGTTTCCAATGAAGTTCAATATTGTCTGCAAGGTGGACGTGAGACACAAACCAAAAATTAGTGGCAAACAACTACAAGTTCAGCTTAATAAAAGTAGATGGTGACTTCTGCTAATACTTTGATTGCTTATTTTCCTGTCACTTCTAAATGTATTCGAAGTTAGATCAGTGGCATGAACACAGCACATCTGGCCCAGATGCATGCTACATGTTGTTGCATGCAGGCCACATCTGGGCCATATGTGCTGTGCTGTCAGGGTAGGTACCTGTTTGCTGCAAAATAGATAACTCTGTTTGGACTAAAAAATATCTCCTATTGTTCTCATTTTTTTTTTATCACCAGGACATGGAGGCATTCACATTTAATGCCGCTGACCGCATCAAACAGTTTGGTGATAGCATCGGAGTCACAGATAGGTACACAGGTTACCGCCAGAATTTGACAAGGGGATCAAGAGACCCTTTCAAGATGGAGACTGGCTGGGTCAGTAAGAGTGGAGAGATGGGACTCATGAACAATTTGAACAGATCTCATACTAGTAAGAGTATTTGCCAAGCTGTTTTGTTTGTTTTAGTGTTGTGTGCATCAGCTTTTTTTGTCTAATGAGATTTTACAACCAGGTTACTTCTGAAATCTTTGAACATCTACAACAGATTTACTAATAATTAAAAAATTGTGATGCAGATGTAGAAAAATTTCTTCAGACGATTTGAACAGTTTTATAATCTTAAAGATTTATTCATCAGTGAAGATAAAACAGAAGTTTATCTTAAATCTTGAAATTGTGAAAACATTATTTTGTCAGCATTACAACAATTGTCATAGAGAATACAGATGATCAAAAAGAAAAGAGTCAACTTATATTTTATAAAAGACATTCTTTGTGAAAAGAGAGTAGATTATGATTATTTCCAAGAAAGTTCATGATACTTTTTAGATTTCTTTTTTGCCTTATATGACAGACAAGTTAACTTCTTACACCTTTGACTAAAAACAATTGCAATTGTCAAATATATTTTTTTACTTTTTGAGAAGATGTTCTATGGTAAAACATTAAAGATATAATATATTCATTAAATAAATAACAAAAAAATCTTTGAAATGCACAGATAGTTTCCATTTCCATTTCAGCAGTTTGTTTTCTAAAAGTATCCAGCTGTCTATGATCGCATATTTGCTTCTTAATACCATATTTAAAAAAAATTATTGACATGTTGTGTATGAACAAGAAAATGTCTTTAGTTTTGTCATAAAATCAAGAACAATGTTACATCGTTTATACTGATAAAAAAGATTACAAAAAAAACACAAAAATGTGTGCTCTTGATAGAATTATCAAGAGAAATGTAATAATGAACAACGGAAACTATAAATAATCTTATAAATTGGCTTTGAATGCACTTGTTTTTACGCTAACATTTAATCATCACAAAAGCTTTAATGCACATTTGTTTGGTGTGTTTAACATAAAATTTTATGTCCAGTTTGCTTTTCCATCCTCCTCTTTGTCCACTTCATTGATGCAAACAGAAGTGAGGGCTGAAGCATGTTTGTATTTGTATGCTCAACTTTTATATTTGTTTGCCAGCATTAGGATGCCCTTCCCTAGATCAGCGTGTGATGGACAGAACAGTTATGGCTTGCGGAGAACCTACCCAAGAATTCAGTGACTTTGGGGGAGTGCCTCCGGCTAACATAGGAGCCCTGAAAAAACAAATTAGGTTTTCAGATTGCACTCCTCCAATGAGAGTAACCAAAGGTCAGAGATTGGTATAGATAGATATATTTACATATGTTATTATTCATTCATGTCCAAAAGGTCAGAGTTGGGTATAGATAGATATATTTACATATGTTATTATTCATTCATGTCCAAACAGTCAGAGTTGGGTATAGATAGATATATTTACATATGTCATTATACATTCATGTCTAAAGAAAGTCTACACTTTTGAATTGCTTCATTACACTTGTTTGCTATCTCGAATCTCTAATGTTTGCTATCATTTAAAAGGTAAGAAGACATAAAGAAATAGAAGCATTTGTAATTACACCCAAGTAGGAAAAGAAAGACTTTTCAGTATTGTAAAAAACAACAAATTTGTGAATTTTTGTCAAAGAAGAGGGAATTTATGCTTACTGCTAGCAGTGATGTAGACTATAATTTTGCAGGACTGCTTTCTGAAAATGATTGTGCAAGACAAAATACGTCCTATCATAGTAATTGAAGAATATGATACTTTTTAATTGAATGGACATTATTTTATTGTGAGTTGTTCCAAACTTAAAGCCAATATGTTAGTATGCACATTAATTTAATTATTACTAATTTAAAAACAAAACAAAACATAAGATAGGTAATGGTCTTTTTATTTTGAAAGTTAACCAATCTAGCTCATTTTTGTAAGTTTAAGATTTGTATACTTTCTATACTTTCATCTAATGTACAACATTTGTATTAATTAAAAATCTCAATTAGAAGAATTGAACAAGTTTGATGTAGGCAAAAGTTAGCAATGTTAGCAACATTTCTAAGTTGATTTTTCTGACAATTTAAAAGTTTTTACATTTTAAGTGTTTGATAAATAATTTGGGAAATGGTTCATGCTGACCATCGCCTCCTCAGACAGCAATGCCCAGATATGGCCACATCTGGGCCAGATGTCTTATGCTATCTGGGTTCTTACTTTTCAAATGATCCCAGACATAATTAATTACAAAAACAAGTAAAGTGAATGACTAAAAAATGTAAACATTTGTGAACTGTACCCTACAGGTACTGTTTTAACAGAATAGTATGATGGTTTAGAAATAAATCAAACTGTTGTAATCATTGGTTTTTATGCTGTAAAATGATTTATTACTATTAGTTTTTCAACTTTGAAATGAGTGGTTTGGTTATGTGCACATTTGAAATGGATATAAAGCGTGTGCACTCACAGTGTGAATTTGATATTTTGATTTTCAAGATTGGTCTTCTTTAACACTGTGTGTGTAAGATATCTTAGATTGAAGGATAATTTTTTGGATTTTGTATGGTTAGTGCATTTATACAAAATTTAAAAAAAATCAATAATTTTGATACGTACAGAAAGACATAAAACATAGATCATTAACAGTCATTTGACCAAAATAAGTCCTCATTTAAAAAATATATTGTAATCACTTTTTGAAAAAAAAGGAATTTGATATTTTATTTTCTAGTGTAGAGAATTTTTCTTTGACAAAAAAATAATGTCTTGCCCAAATGTATTTTCTAAACCTTTGATGAAGTTAACTTAATCTAGACCAAACCAAGAAGACTGATCATGTGTTAGTGACAGCTTTCACACTCATGTTTTAAACACTGTTTTCTTCCGTTTCATAAATGGATGTCACTATGTCGTTTCAGAAGTTACTATATTATCTAGATTGCTAGAGCTACTATTGAAAAATTCAAGCCAAATAAATCCATATCAATCAGTTTTCTTTTGGTTTTATGGAACATGTTGTCAGAAACCACAAAAAAGAAGCAATATGTTTTGCCCTGAAAAATGCCCTGAAAATGTGTGATTTAATAAAGCGTTAGGAAATATCTCTAACAATTTATCATCTTTAGAAATAATCTTTTGCTCACAAAGCGAAAAGAAAGACTTAATGAAAATGAAGCTGAGGAAATTTTGGAGAATATTATTAGCAAGTAATAGCAAAAAACACCTTTAACCTATATTCTTTTTGCTATGAATTCCACTGCACATAATTTGCTAAAGGTATGCGATAAAGCAAGAAGAAGATAGGAAATAGTTTCAATGCATTGACATTGCAAGAAATTAAGTAACCAAGCAAATAAAGTTAAATTCAAGATTTGCTCACTGTCAGCTTGAATGCAGTCATGATAAGATACAATTTTGTGTCCTTTGAAATCTCTAATCAATTTATGTCATTTCTTTCTGTATAAAGGCTACAACACTATTGATTCAGTGTTCCCTAAATCATCTGCCCAAATGAATGGTGGAACAGCCCGCAGCTCTCAGGTCATGGGTGAGGTGAGATCACTAAATGCCCTCAATGCATCAGCAGCACAGAGAATGGGCAGCTTTAGACCTGGTACTGCACCTTATGAGATGATGAGTGTCCAAGAACAGGTAAATAAAGTTGATTTAATCAACTAATGTATACTTATGGCAAGCGGCTAGCATGGGGGGAGGGGGGTGCTAGCTGCTTGCCATAAGTATACATTATAATTAGTATTAGTCGATTACTTAAAAAAAAAATTATTTTGACCCATCAATTTAGTAAAAATTAAAAATTGCATTATACATGCTGAAAACAATGCTTGTGTAGAAATCACTTTTTTGGTTCATAAATGATTTTTGAATCTTCCATTTTCCAAAAATATCAAATATAAAGTTTGAAATGTAGGGGGATTAATTTTGGTTAAAAACTGAAAAGTGCCAGGTTTGATTTACACTCCAGTATATGTATACACCAATTCCCTCATAGTCAGAATCAAGACTTTCATTACAAGATTTGTATCTTTATTTTTAAAAAGGGTCAATATTCATTTGTAGTTATAAACTTCACAATGTCAGTGTCCAAAATGATGCCTTAATTTGTTGTTGACCTCCCCAATTTGATGTGTTTCCTCAGGCTGGCATCAACACAGCATTCCCTGGCAGGACTGAATACATGCAGCGCTTCCATGCTCCCGACACAGACTCGCCAACCTCAGATTTCAGGATCAACCCATCGCCAAACTTCGGCATCTATGGAAGACCGATGCAAAGAGCTCGCTATGTGCCAAGCTTCACAGAGTATCAGACTCGCTATGAGTGGCCTGACTCTGACAAGATTGTAAAAATGCCATGGCTTAGAAACTGATCAGATTCATTTTGTTTTATATCAAATAGAAATTATAATTAAAGCCATTAATGCATTTTTAGTTTTCTAATCGGATTGGTTGCCCTTTAAAAATTAATGGACTGAAATTTTAAGAACTTTTCAGTACATTATATTCAAAATATTACAGCTATCTCTTCTTGTTAATCTTTCCTTTAAACATGCCATATAAGCACATCTTTACACTTATTTTCCCTTTTACTTAAGGTATTCATGAAAATCTGGAAATAAATTCTTTTATGTAAACTTGCCATGCATACCTGTACATTTATTTTCTCACTTTGTCAAGGTGAAAATATGGAAAGTCATTTTCTATTTGTCTAGGTATTCATTAAAAAAATCTCTATGTCAATCATCTTGTAAGTTGCTCTAAACATTTTCTCCTTTTTTGTCATTAAACACAAAGAAGACCAAAGCTATGAAGCTGAACTCAGCTGCATCATAACTTTTATCTTTTATTGTGTCTCTCAATCGGACAATTTAAGGGTGATATTTTCTTAGTTGCATTACATCTATAAGCAATGAATTATATTGACTCTTCCATGTTATCATCCTCATACATTTCTTACCATTGAATACAAATGTAGAAAATATCCATAAGAAAGAATGAAGTTTATTCAAGTTACATAACTGCTGATGTTTTACATTTCATGTGGTAATGCTTAAAGCGTGCTGTGATATTCATGTTAATTCTACGTCAGGTATTTTGTCCATATGAAGTTTTTTTTTTTTTAAAGAGATTAAGAAGTAATTGTAATCAGGAAAAACAATAATGGAGAACCAACCTGTTTATCAAATATATATATGGATCTGTCTCTAGAATCTAAACTTAGTCTGAATGTGCAGCATTTTAAGTTTTTGCTTAATATTAATATATTTCTTTTTTTTTAAACTGTACAAACATGTATGAACAAATTGTCTAAGAACAGATTGTCTTGCAATATATATTATCATTGGGTGCAATTAAATGAAATTATGAGCAATACAATTATTTTGCTATTTTGTGCAAAAAAAGTATTAATATTTTGCCAAAGTTTAAATCTATATTTTAGAATATATCTTTTACCATTGCAAACATAATCAGGTAGAAAAATATCTCCCGAGAGCCATTCTACTCCTGTTTCTTGGAGGGTCATGTCCCTTTTATTCATGATACCTTATTGTCTTACTTACAGTATTTTTTTAGCATAGCCAAAGACAAATTTTAATATTTTATAAATATTATACTTTTACAATCTGCGTTTCAATTACAATCAACACATTTTATTCTTGTGAATGTAGAGACATTGGTTGTACATTAAATAACAGATTCTGAAAATGTCACATTTACTTGAAAATTTTATATGTTTTCTCTCTCAAACATTTCAGTATTACTTTAAAATGTGCTTGATTTCTGTTATAAAAGATTACTTTTACTGTTACTTGGTTTAATCATTATCATTTATTTTACGTAAATATGTACTTTTTGCTGTTGATTATTGTTTTTATTTCACTGTTTTGTTAAATCCACTTTTATGTTGTTGAATTATTTTGTTTACAAAGTTTGATTTTAATTAGTTTAGTTAGAACCCCAGTAGGGAATAGCTTAGATTATAAAAGTATATAAATTTTCTTTCACAGGAAAACATGATTGTTTGATCGATATACATAATTTGAAAAAATAAAACAAGGATGGTTTCTAATAATAATAATAATAATAGTACTTGAAGAATTCATGTGCCTTATTCTAATTAACCTGGCTGGTACCACTCATGCAGAAGACAACAGCTTGACCACATATGTTTTTGACCGGTGACCTAGCTTACTTTTAAGTCATTAGAACTTTCAGATGTATTTTCAAGGAACTATTTTTTTTTATGAAAAAATAATTAAGCATGATATGCAGAAATAAAGACATGATTTTATGCTAAGCATTTTTACTTTTTTCTTTTCTTTTTGAAATGCTATGTTTAAAAATAAGTTTGTAAATTTTGAAAACCTGATAGCACCTCATATAAGAGTAAAGGAAGGGGCAACTCAACTGCAACATTCCCCCCTTTGAAACTTACTGATAGGACACCAAGATTGTGGTGTCACTTCAATCTAAGTGTGTTTTTGAAATACAGTCAAACTTGCTTAAACCAGATTTTTGGTGAAGCACAGATTTTTCTGGCTTTTCACAAATCAGGTTTAAAAGTATCAAAGATAAAGAGAGAGAGAAAACGGAGTCCAGTTTATGTCCTGATAAAGCAAACATTTTAAGCCTATTTGGTTTAAGATGTTTTGGCAGTAAATTGTGTTTTTGGGGCTAATTTTTATCAGCAAAATGTCACAAGTTGCTTGGTCATATCTCAGAATTTGAAAAAAAGCATTTTATTGTCAATCCCACCTGATCCCACCTTGCACTTGTACTCAGACTTGTTCGCTTGGTGTAAACTATAATTGTAACGAGTAACGATGTTGTTAACAGTTTTATTCTTGTGGGGTAAACTTGTGTAATGTGTAAGAAAAACAGTAGCCCAAATAATGTAATTGCATTTTGAAACAAATTTAAAAATGTTTTATTTTATTAAATGATATCTTAAATTTCCCATTGTGCAAAAGTGTGAAAAAAGTACTATTTAACAAGATCTTGTGTCAAGAATTGTTCCAAAGACAGGTAGCGGCCAGCCTCTTGGTAAAGGGAAAAACCAAAGTGTTTAAAATAGGGGCATACCCCCTGTCAAGCAGTACGCTAACTCACTTCAGTCAACAAACTAGTGGACTCTGTTTGAGCCAGCTAACAAAACAACAAACAAATAATTAGAATAGTCGATGATAAAAAGTTATTCATACAAATTTAAAAAAACTATATGACAAATATATCTGGAAATACAGTTGCACACTAAAAAATGACAGAAAATAAGAACAAATCCAAGAAACTTTCTGATTCTCCTGATGCCTATTATAATACTCAGAGGATACACCTGGAGAAAGATTTTACCACAATGATGTCTTATAGATGAGGATTGACATAAAATCCCAGGATTTGATGATATACAGTGGACCTCAATGAAATGAGATCACAGGGTCTGACCTTCATTCTTGTTTAAGTAGACAAAAAGACAAATCCTTTATATAATTTGCAAAGTCAGCACACTGTCACAGAACAAATTGAAACCCATAAACGCTAAACATAAGTTCAGGTCTAAAGCTAACAACTTGATGCCCAAAATTAAGCCTGAGCAATACCACAAAAAATGGTATTACAGAAATTCCAGAATCGAGGCAATGTTACCACATTTCCAGTAATGATACTGACAACCAGTCATTTCATAGTTCATAGTTATAGATTGCAATGGCTTGGATCCAGTTACAAAAGCCCTTTTGCCCCCCCCCCATACACCTGAATCTTGTGACGCCGTTTACATCTGCTATCAAATCAAAACACCAACCTCAAGGCATAAATAGGAGAGAATGAGAGAGAGATAGGAATGAGACAAATACATATAAAGATATTGACTTTTATTCTTTCGCTGCTGACACGGAAACAATCATTAATGTTATCGGTGCTTTAAACAATAAACATATAGTTAAAAATATATGAGTGAAAGGCGACAGTTGAAAAGCAGGTGTCACAGCAGTTTGTCTTTGCTGAATCCGAATCTATAGTTAGTTTATCACCGTCTGGTAAGGTTTTTCCAAATTTAGAAATTATCTTTAAAACATCAAGTCCAAATATATATTGTCAGGCAATAAGAAATAACCTTGAAAGATTAAGCCCTCATCCAATTTACCCTAATTGTTACAAAAAGGCATGTCAATTGTTTGTGAAAATGTCAGAAGATATTTGCTTATTTCAATTACGTGGCAAAGAAATTTACAAATCACAATGAAAGTAAACACAAATAAAATCTGAACTCAACAATTTTAGTAAGAATTTGTACTGAATTACTGTTTATCATTTTATTCATTTGGTTTGTTGCTTATTCAATAAAAAAAAAAGCTGTACAACATCAGGCATATATATATACATATAAAAAGAGTTTTATTCTACCCGTGGCATGACTTTGAACACTAAGGCATTTATAAATGAAATATAACAATATAGCAAATATTACTTCATATGTTAAATTTGAACACATTTGGAAAGAATCTTTGAATTAGGTGATGATATAAATGAAGAACAAATATTGCACAAAATCACCAACAAGCTCTGCCTCTCTCCTCTCATAATGCAAGGCACTGACTAGGTAAGGTTTGTGGTATTTCAAACAGTTAACAAGAGAGATTAAATATTTTGGAAATTGGATATTCACAAGATATTCATGAATCAAGATATGAGAGGGAACTTATAAATACAAGAAAAGGAAAATAGTAGAAGAAAAATTAGTAAGATATCATGAAAAAGTAGAGACAAAAATGAATAAGTACAAGAAAAATGGAAAAAGTAGAAGAAAAAATTAGCAGAAAACATGCTACGAAAGAATGAAAAACAATGATTTTGCCCTTGCTAACATGGTGAAACTATGGAAAGGGAATGAAACACAAGAACACAAAACTGAGAATACTAAAACCATGCATATTTCCTGTAGCTCTGTATGGCTGTGAGGCCTGGACACCACTGAAAAATGATCTAAGCAGAATAATGACCTTTGAGATGAAATGCTACAGGAAATTCTCCAAATTTCTTGAACAGAAAAAGTAACAAATGAGGAAGTTAGAAAAAGACTAAATGAAACAACAAGCCATCTTATCAAACATATGAAGAGGCAGAAACTGAAATACTTTGGTCACATGAAAAGACACACGTCACTGGAAAAGAATATTCTAGAAAGTGGCAGGCAAACAAAATAGAGGAAGATCAAGAAAAGAGTGGGAAAATGACATAGAAGAATGGCTCAACGTGAGTGTGGCAGAAGCTGGTCATTTGGCAGAAAACCAAGCAGCTACAGAGCGGGCATTTAGGCAGCAACGTCACTGGGGATCTCCTTCCAGCAGAAAGATGTCCTTAGTGATGCGCTGACTCGACCTTTATGCGGTAAGGAAGGTAACAACGTAGTACTACTGTTACACAGACTACTCTTATTTGTTTGTTTGTATGGTTCTTTACTTGACTTATACCTAACACTTTGTAGTCAACACAATTCTTATATAACAACATAGTATTCAAGTAATGCATCATGGGTACAAGAAAGATTACTACTTTATAGTTTACATAGGTAATTTTACAAGTTACAAAAGAAATAAGCTGTTAGTATGCTGTTCCTCATACCAAGGGGAAGACCCCGGAAAGACAAAGGTATGAATTAAAGTTCAGAAGTTTCTTTTAAAGTCCTTTTTTGTCGTTTAATCAGTATCATACACTTTTTGGTAAATGTCAAAAGTAGAGCACTCATTATCTTTGAGAAATCGATCTGAAGCACTTTTTAGTACACAAAGTATGGGGGTCACACTATGGAATGACAATATCTTCAGGAATTAACGGTACCACAACTCTTTTACCACCAAAAAAAGATAAATGATTTTTTTTAATTAAAAAAAGAAAAGAACAATATCTCTTAACAAACATAGTTTCAGAATATCATGATAATAAATATTTATTTGTGTATAAAATGTATCAAACAAATGTATAAAGGAATATAAAACACAAGGCACAGTTGATGTTGGATGGGTTGATACAATCTCAGATCTGAAAATCATAAATCTTGTAAGTGCAAGCTGGCAATGTGACCAGGTATGACATTCACAATGTGTGATTCTTTTGTCTTTCCAATCTTGTTTATGACATAGCTGCCTGGTTTAGTCAGAATTTGAAGACCTGTAATTGATCATATGAAATATTAAAGTAAAATTAAGTATACCGTTTATCAATGGCAATTGTTTGATGAGAAAGTAAATTCATCAAGTATACAGTTTAAAAATCATTAACCTTTCAATTTGTTCCATTTCTAATCACTAGTTAGAATAATTGCAATTTTTTTGTCTTTCTTTTAGTACTGTTATTTAATTTGAAATAAACAAAATTTCTTTAAGAAGAACAAGTTCAGAAAACAATATAATCTTTTGAGAAATCTATCTGATACAAAGTGAATGAAAGTGTTAAAAGCGCCTTTCCCAACACATAGAGTTCATATGAAAGGAGATACCACATTAACATTCCGACTAAAGACTGTATTCCAGTTGAGAGTGGCAGCAATCATGTATACCTGGCAAAATACTTACTCAGGCCCTCTAATTATAAGGTAAGTGTGTTACTCCAAAGACCACATCGTCTCGACACTAAGGTACAGTCAAAGATTATCTTGTTTAAATAAGTCAACAACTGAGATCATAAGGGTCTTTTAAAGTTTATTTAATCACTCAAACAGAACTTATTTTTATGAAACTCTATGTTGTTTGTATTGAGTATCAGTAGAAATACTGTCCATTATTTCATTTACGCTTGAAAATTTTTTCCATCCCTTTAACACAATTGGTTTTTACCTATCCTAGAAACTTATCAGCAAAATTACATGAAAATGGACAAAGTGTAAACAAATTATACACATGAACTATCTTAAGCAGTACAGATAAACCTCTTTAAATTGCCAAATTTGAGACAAAATAACATGGGTGTCTAAGCAAGGCTTACAGAGGTTTGCCTGTATATGTATTTTACTGGTCAGTAATAAAGATAGTAAAAAAAATGAATGTTGCATTAAAAAATAAAAAAGCTATAATAAAATGTAATTTGTTCCATATGTCTCAATTGGGGTTGTATTATATTCCACTATACATTGTTTCTTGTTCAAAGGTCATTCTGGCAGTCAGTCCTAATCACAGAGATACCCCTGAAGCTAGACAGTGTCCTCAGTATAAAGGGCCTTGCATTTAACGACTCAGATAATACTGTAACTGAGCACTGACTCTAATGGAGTTAATTACAAATAGATTCAAAGTTTTAATTGTCAAAATAATCTTTACTTTTAAAAATTACTAAATTAAAAAGTTACAATTCACTATAAAACATAAAATAAGAAAAATATAACTAAATTAAAATTGAAAAAAAAATTAAAACCAAATTATCACCTTGAATAGTTGGAACCATCTTAGTATTCGTAGGTTGACTGTCTGCTAGATATTCAACAGATGGTGATGAAGAATAAGCTGACAGAGTTGTCTTTAGATCAGACTGAGGCTCCTGGATGACTCTGACCTTGACCTTATCATGGGTCTGACTTTTATTTGCAAGGGAATACTTCTGCTTTCCAGATGATGTATCCGAATTTGTTGTAAATGTTACTCTAGAGTTTTTCAACTTATTCATGTTATTTGAGTTATTTTCGTCCCTAAGACAGTTTCTATAATGATATTCAGAGGACTCAGAAGCTCTTGGTTCACCAGAATCAGAGTTGTTAGATTTTCCCATTTTCTTTTTTACATTGGCAGGTTTTATTGGGTGACTTTCTGACCTATACGAGGCACAACTATGGGGCTCTTGATGTTCATGCTGTAAGTTTTTGTCAAATTTCATACCTTTGGTAACGCAGCGTCTTCCTTTTGATGAATGTTCAATTTTATGATGAGCGGATTCCTGGGGAGAAGTTTCGGGCCTTTTTTTGACACGTTGAGGTTCCCCTTTTCTACAAAATGCAGATTCAGTTTGGTTCCTCTTACCCTTTGACAAATATCCTTTCTTTACACCACCATGCTTTGTCTGAGAATCTCTTATACACAAATCCCGTTTTCTACCAAATTGACTATCTTCTTGATGCCCTTTCTCTATGAATGAACCAGATTGATTATGTTTATTGCCATCAGGGTTTGAGCAAGATTTGAGAAATTGTATCAATTTCTCATGTTCATCTAATTCTGTATCTCTGTTCTGAAATTTCCTACACCAAAAATTATTGTTGTTTTCTTCTCTCCTGAGGGACTTTGGTTGAACTTTTCCAGGGGAGGTGTTTTTTGGTAAGTGGGCCTGCAATTTCCTGCCACCACTACTTGGAGTTTTTGGTCGAAGTTTTGTTGCATCGGAGGTGGTTTTTGGTAAGTTGGCCTGTAATTTCCTACCACAACTATTTGGAGGGTCTGGCTGACAGTTTTCTGGTGAAGTATGATCTGGTAAGTTGGACTGGACTTTGCTACAAATATCATTAGCTGTGGTTGATGAGGCCAGTTCTGTTGACCTTTTACCATCAATTCTTGGTGAAAAAGTTACACATTTACCTGTCACTTTAAGAAAATCCTGCATTTTTCTTTCACAAATATTCTTGAGCTCAGGATCATTTTGATTTAACACTGTTAAGTGCATCTCACACTCAACTGACTTTGAATTTTTACCCTGCTCTTTCCTATCACAAAGATTATGAGTTATGTGTTCTTTTCTTTTTTGCACGTCTGGCTGTTTGGATTTGTTCGTCAAAGTTAACGAAGGCCTAAATTTTGTTGAGTTTATCTCGCATTCATAGATCTCTGAATCACTTAAATTGCAGATACCCTGAACCAGAGGTCTTTTTCTTTTTGGCATATCAGTTTGTCCGTTTCTTTTCAATTGATCAGCATTTTTTTCTGTATTTTCTCCAGGTCCTGGGGAGGATGTCCTGAATCCTTTTAAAGTGTTGTCATATTTTCTGGACTCTGAATTTCCAACCTGAACTTTTGTAAAAGTAAAAAGATCTTGAGTCTCATCATCTTTTCCATTTACTAAATCAGTTTCTTTAGATCTACATCTACTTTCTTTTGATGAGGTCGATGGGGAGCTTTCTACGGTTAAGTCAAATTCCTCTGCCTCAGGACGTCTTCTATGCACCTCTTTCTGTAAACGATCATGTGATACTGATTTTGGATTGAAAGGCACTTGTTGTTTTACATCTAACTCTCTCCTGGGGGACTTTGGTTGAAGTCTTCTTGGAGAAGTGTCCTTTGGTAATTGGGTCTGCAATTTCCTACCATCACTACTTGGTGAGTTTGGTTGAAGTTTTCTATGGGAAGTGTCTTTTTGAAAGGGGGCCTGCAATTTCCTATCATAACTTCTTGAAGAGTTTGGTTGAACTTTTCCAGGGGCAGGGGAAGTGTTTTTCGGTAAGTGGGTCTGCAATTTTTCTTGGGAAGCATTTTTTGGTAAGTGGGCCTGCCATTTTCTGTCACCACTACTTGATGAGTTTGGTTGAAGTTTTCCTTGGGAGGCATTTTTTGGTAAGTGGGCCTGCGTCACATGACTTTTTTCAGTTGGCAATTTTGCTTGGTGTTGTTTGTAACCAGTATTTTTTGAGGACTTTGTCTTAGAGTCATCTATAATCTTGTCATATTGATCAGGCTGTCTGGTTGGTATCTTCCTGTTATTTATTATCCTGGTACATTTATATTTATCACAGTAATCGAGACATTTGTCTGCGCAACTTATAAGCTGAGAGGAAGCTGTCTTGAGTTCAGCTGAAGTTAGGCCACCACCATCCGTCTCTGAGTCTCCGCTAACATGTTCTGATCCGGATGTGGATTGAAATACCTCAGAACATGGTCCCCAACAACTTTTCGACCCTGGAACTTGACGCTTATCATTTATGCCGGACTTCTGCTGGTTTTTTCTAGAGGCTGAAATTCTAAGACTACCATCACTAGAACAAGAGCCTTCAGCTTGTTTCTTTTTCATGTTATTTAACTTTGAGAAAGGAAGTTTGTGAATCAAATTCTGAATTTTTTTAGGCGACGGGGGGCATTGCTCATGATAAACTTTTGGTAAAGTCTGCTGATCACAGACGCTTGTGGTCTCAGCGTCATCATCAGATTCAAAAGAACATGAAGACTCTTCAGCTTGATAGAAACCCTGCCTTCCCTGTGGTGAAAATAAGAATGAATATGTCATTATTAATCTATATAATTATAAGGCATGTCAATATCAACCTTAACCCCCTGATACTATAAATGTTAGCTTCCATTTAAATATCTTTCATTATTTAATAAATTAACATTTCATACATTGATTTACAGTACCATAATATAAAGCCAAAAAAAGTAATCTTTCCTGCATCATTACAATAAGCAACAGAACTGCTTATTTCTGCATGCAGCAGCAGTTTGTCTAACTTCTACAACCTTTTCCTCCAGTGTTATTCAAAGACCAAATTCAGTGTTATGATATCATGTATTTAACAAATCTTAGTGCGTTATAAAGTGACATGCATACTTCTTTTAATAATTAATGAGCTTGCTTTATTATAATTACACCCTGTATATTGTGAAAGCTCATTACTAGAAGCAATCAATTCATGCGAATCACATCATGAAAGTAGTAACATTTGATCACCTTTCATTGGAAAAGTAGTGACCCAGTGCGCTCATTTTTACCAAGAATACGAAAGTCAAATATCTTTTTTTTTAAACTGACAATCACGCCCACTTTTGGCTGGTCATACATGTTCAAAGGCCCATTTTGTCATGCGATTATTCATCAATGAAATCTTGAAATTCATCTTTGAATAATGATTCATTTAAACCAAGAAAGTGCCCTCATCATGTTGATTGCTTTGGTACTCAACGTCTGCTGGGATATACCCGCAAATGACATAGTTTTTTCTGGTCATGACCTTCATTTATTGCATGCAGCCATGACTCGCCGCAAATAGTTTTGTTCACAGCAAGCATTGTCTGCAGTTTGTACAAAAATTGTGAATCTCTCTTCAGGAACTTTGTTAGCCCCATTGGTAGTGCGCCGAACTGGTAATCAGAAGGGCGAAATTTCGAGTCTCAGTTGCGACAATTTTTTGTTTAATTGTCTTAAAAACCAGGATTCTATTTGTGATTGCCAAAACTTAGAAAATGATTTATGATAATTATCAAAAACTCGGAAGTTGAGTGACAATATTTTCAGCTTTCTTTGTCGTCTTCAAGACGGTTTGAGACTGTAACTGCATGCGTAAAGCATCATGACTCCCTTTGCGATACGGGAATACAACTGCAAGAATGTTTACATTGAATTATATAAAGAAATACAACCTAGGGGTATAATAAATGCCAATAAGAAAGAGGTCAGATATTTTTGTAGGGGAAGTTTAAACTGTAAAAGGGTATTTCAGGATTGTTACTCAACATGACCAAATCCTGACACAATTGAATTTACCAGGAATAAAACTCTGGTGACTGTGTGGTTATAAATAAATAAAAGCAGTATAAATTCTACTTTCAACATGTGCAGTGCAGAATTTTGAGATGAGCATGTGGCATACCTTATCCATTCAATAATTCTTGGTTCATGTTCCAAATAATCCTACTTATTCATAAAACATTTGGAACTGGGATATAAAATATTGTATAGCAGGAAATGTTCAAGGTTTAGCTGTATTTATAGCCAACCCCCATCCGATATCACTTTTAATCATTATGTTTTGGTCCTAAGTCGTTCGGTTAAAGCATGTGCATTGCTGTTGTGCCCATATCACGAAATAGTGATCAAACAGATTTCATTTTATTTATTTTGGTCGAACATTTCTTTAATTGGGTTTTGTTATATGTGATTTCTTTTAATGCATATTTTGATGTAAAAATATATTTTAATGGTACAAAGAGGGATATATTAAGATAGTTTTTACCTTTTTTATTTATTAAAACTGAATTTTTGTAATAAGTGATTTCATTATAAGTTAATTCACCTGTATCAAAAATTAATATTCAAGAAATGACAAGAATTTATAAGTTTTTGCATCTGAAAGTAATTTTTAAATTTTGTCTGAATATGGCAGATTAAGTAGATATTCTCCCAAAGCCTCTATCAGCGGTAACAGTTCTTATACATACATTTTCTGGTCTACAAGTTCTTGTGTTGTCCAGATTGTACTGAGGATTATTGTGAAACCTCTCACAGTGGCGGATGTCAGCTGCATCAAGTTTACTTGTTGGACATTTATCAAAGTAATCCTGGGAATACCCAAAAATAAATAAATAAAGAGTAAAACTAGGATAAGGAAAATGATAATATTCCTAAAGTCATAGCAATGATGTAGCTAAACAACCATAAAGCATTCACTGCATTTTGTAGATTTCTCATAAACAGGTCAAATGTTTGGTATTTGTTCAAAAACAGTTTTCTTTTTTTTTAATTTTTTTTCTCCAGTTTATAGATTCCATACAAATGGAATAAGACTTATTAAAAAATTCAAGACAATAGAGCTTTTTAATGGAGATATTAGATTTCTTAACTTCAGGGTAATTGTGAAACCCTTCCATGAAATCTGCCATAAGACATCTTTCTATCCATTTTTAAAAGACTTTCATGCCTCTAAAAAGAGCAAAAATGAACATAGAGCAAAAATGGATCAAGAAAAGGTAAATATTTAGAAGTCTTACAAATGATGTAGATAAACATTTTTCAAGCTGATACAGCATAAGACAGCTTTCTATATGGTAGAAATGTTTTATTTTATAGCAATAACTCAAGTCAATAAAGAAGCACACACAAATATAATGAATATAGAGCATAATTTGGATTCATGTTAAATGATGATCTTCAAAAGTCTAACCATACATAGAAATGAAGAAAATAGAGATTGGCCATCTCTTACTTTATTGAGGCTTTTTTCAATAGTTGTGCTCTGGTCCATGGCGCAGGTCCCTTCATAGGGCTTTCCATTGTGAGGTTGTGCTCATTGCATTAAAAAATACTTTGTGTAAATAAAGAGAGAAAAAATTATCCAACTTCATTTCAATTACAAGATAATTTCATGTAAGTGTAATCACAGTATTAATACATCCACCATTGGAAGATATTTTTAAATGTAAATGATTACTTAAAATTATCATACATATTCAAAACATTCTCACCCCACACATGCAAGAAATCTGACCAAGATGGACCTGCATGTTCCTCATGGCTTCATCAATCAGTGATTCTTTCTTTCTTGCATCATTATTTTTGCTCTGTGTCAAAGACCAAAACAAACAAGTTACTTGAAAGTGAAACAAATCTTTTACCTCCATACATTAGAGAAAACAAATTTTAAGATTTTTTTTTACAAATTTTGATAGGTGTTTAAGGGTAAAGGGATTTAAGCTTTGAGTCAGGCACTTTTTCTGACTCCTGACAAGACCCTGTATGGTGTGTCAAATGCATCATGGAATTTGGAAGCAAGACCACCTTAAAAAAAGAACTTAACGTGACAAGACCCTGAGTCCCAAATAAAACTCACTGACACAACATCCCTGCTCATATTATCTGCCATGACCCTGAAATGGTGGGATACTTAATAGTCACAATAGAAATCTGAAAACTGTGATACAATTATGACACAACGAGACAAATCAAAACGTAAGGTGTCCTTTGTTGTTTCTTGATATTTGCCAAATCAGGCAGCTACATAATCTTTTTCAAAAAATTGTTTTCATAATTTAACTGATCAATGTTTTAACTTTTGCCTGAAATAAAAAAAAAACACAAAAATAACAGTTAAAATATATTTATTGTCGCTTTTTAGAGGGCTTTTTATTTGTATTAAGATCAGGCACGTAGCCAGGATTTTGAAAAGGAGGGGAACAGTGTTAGGCATGAGTATTGAGATTCGATACTCGAGTACAGTAGAGTATTGAGCGGAATTTTGGAGTGGAGTAGAGTAGAGTACCGGAGTACTACTCGAGTATCTGGAAAAACTCCTGAGTACTACTCCGGAATATTGAAAAAACTGATACTCCAGGAGTACCGAAAAAAATAGTACTCGAGTAGTACTCCGGAGTACCAGAGTATTGTTGGGCAAAAAAAGGGACTGCTAATTAATTTCACAATACATTTAAAAACCATATAGGCATAGACATTGT
>JAUUEB010474625.1:0-11423 GCA_032362205.1 Clione limacina | reverse complement strand
TGTAGATGCTCTTAAATACTAAAAATATTATATTTTAGAGGTTAATATACAATAAATCAAGTTATAGACCAATACCAAACAAGTAATTTAGTAACAAATAAATTCCAACGCTGTGGAAAAGGTCTGGAATGTTACCGGGCAGACAACGTGCCAAATTGTGAATATGAAACTTGTATTTTCTATAACAGAAACACGGGTGCAGAGCAATGTACAGCAGTAGATAATACCGTTACTGTAATAGTTACTTCATGTAATCACACGATAGTGTATTGTCATACGCTGGTAAAATATCACCAAAAACTAACATAAACACAGTTTCAAATGAAATAAATATCATATCTAGACTACTTGATAATATTCGATTAAGTTTTGACAATAAAAAATATTTCGATGACATTTTGTAATCAAAGTCCATAAAAAGTAATAGCAATTATAAAAAAGCATACAAAATTTAAAAAAGGTATGCGAACTTGGTAAGACCGATACCTTTTTCATTCATGATCTCGATCGTTACTCCAAAGAAAATGTGGACGAGAGAATAGAAAGATGCGTTCACTCTGCTCGTATCGTAAAGAAAGAATCATTGAGAGCACAAATCGAAGCTGCACCGAAACGAAAATAAAAAATATGAATCAGGCATCTTAAAACTAAATACGATTACTATTTGACACTCTTTTGTGTGATTCTTAATCGCTACAAAATCGGACAAAAATTAACTCGAAAACAATGCTGTTTTGATTGCTATCATCGGATGACTAATGATTGATTTGTTAGATTCGTCGGTTGCGGAACGTATTGAAATTTTCATTTTCTTTGAACGAGCACAGAAACGATCCTGATGGCATTTTCAAACCCCATTTTAGACAAAATCAGTGCAGAATTAATAACTTCTTCAGCACATGTTATAACTTCTTTTTATCACTCTTCCTTCCAGAGTTAATGTCATAGCTATCGATTTTACATATATTTAGGGCGGATTAAAAAAGGAAGATTTTCAACGGACTAAAAAAAAACACGATGTTTTGTCTTTAAATGTTAATAATTAAATACTTATTATATTTTGTTGCATTTCAATGCTCACCAAGCTTTATCAACATCAGTTCTCCATATTGGTGCGATGGCAAAGATAAAAGTTGTTTTGAGAAAATGCATTTGATACTTGAAAGATGTCATGTAAGATGTAAACAGTACTGGTGGAATAAGCCATATGTTATCCCCTGTCATCCACAGCACATGGCAGACATATTTTGCCAAACAAGGCCTAGATCTCGTCTACAGAAAGTCTGATGGCTTACTATCAACCATGTATCTACTGAGGAAAAAGCAGTCTGTTAAACTTGAGCCCGAGTTTTTCCGTATGGAAGGTCTTGACCATGCGTGGTTCGGAGACATCCAGAAGAAAATGCTTAAGCTTGAGGATGAGCCCAAAGAGAGTGGCAAGAGACTTTGGATCGTTTCAGAGACAGCAAACAGTGGAGTCTTTGGATTTGTACAGGTATTTTTGTTTTACTAGGTCAAACCCAAAACAGAGAAGCAGTGGACACACGAAAATGCCAGTATTTGTTTATGATTAAGGATACAACCATTTGTTTGAGCTAATTACCATATAGGTTGTTTTCAAAGCGAATCATAATGTAGTGTAGCGTAGGGTGAGGGGACCCTTCTATTATCACTCTACATGTTGGTTAAAAAGTCAGACCAATTCCTGTTTTTTTTCATTTTGTATATCTTCCTTCTCGGGCAAGACCGGGTTCTTCAGCCACTAGTGAAAGATATTTTGAATGAGCACTAACACGATTACTACTAGGGGGAATGAGAGGTTTCTTTTCACCCTTTGACTAAACTGGACTTGGATTTAAATGAACCTCAGGCGTCATAGATACACATTTTTGCCAAGAAATAAACTTGATGCCACTGACCAATGATCTATCAGGGTGCATGAACTCCTATTCAATGCGGGTGCGTCTCCGACTATTAACTATGAAAGTTATTAGGATGTGTCAGGATGTGTTAGGATGTGTTAGGATGTGTTAGGGTTCACTAGGATGTGTTAGGGTTTACTATGACTCTTGTCAGGTGGTATAAATGAAACGCGTCACTAGCGTGAATTGATCTTGTACCTAATTAAGATGGTGTACTTGACAATGCATCAAGTTTTATTCATGTAATTTCCAACAAAGTCTTAGATGGTGTACCTGACAATGCATCATGTTTTATTCATGTAATTTCCAACAAAGTCTTAGATGGTGTACCTGACAATGCATCATGTTTTGTTCATCTAATTTCCCGCAAAGTCTTAGATTGTGTACCTGACAATGCCTCACATTTTCTTCATGTAATTACACAAAGTTTTGGATCGTGTGCCTGACAATGCTTCACATTTTGTTCATTTAATTTTCCGCAAAGTCTTAGATTGTGTACCTGACAATGCCACACATTTCCTTCATGTAATTACACAAAGTTTTGAATTGCGTGCCTGACAATGCCTCACATTTTGTTCATGTAATTTACCGCAAAGTCTTAGATTGTGTACCTGAGTATACCTTACATTTTGATTTTTTCTTCCCTCCAGTGTCTACGTAAAGAACCAGGTGGCGACAAAGTGAGATTTGCTTTAAGTAGTAATCTCGATAACTCTATAGACAAACCTAACGTATCTGAAGATCATCTGAAGAAAAGTGTTGTCGACCTTGACCTCTACCAAAATGTCTTCAGGGATGGACAATATGGATTCTTTGCAAGAACACCTGTTGACTGTAAATGCATTGTTTTTGTGTTATCGTTACAAACTTATAAACCTTAATCATACAGCTGAAATATAAAATGATAATAATAGGAACAAAACATGTCTTTTCATATGAAACAAACAGTTGTATAACAAATTTCGAAATGTTAGGTTTTGATAATTACTTGCATTAATTTGTGATAGGTAGATATTATTGTCGTTAGAACAGGGACTATAACATCGTTACTACTGATTAACTATAACCCACTGGAGATGACCCCGCTCATTATTAACTCACATAGGCTCACCATATCCATGACGTTATGAAATGTTATGTAAACAGCTTTCTAATTGGAATGTGTTGCAATGAAAAACCAACGCAACATACATTTATCCCAAATGTTTGGCCAGGACGCATTCAGAATTTATGACATTTGCAAATCAACTCGCGCGAAATTTTTCTTTCAGATTCTTTCAAAAGCACAGCAACTGCCTCAGATGCCTACGTTAGTGTTCCAAATGTTGGTGATCCAAGCAGTGCTAAGTGGGTCAGCTCTAATGAGGAACTTCTCGCCATGGATGATTTCCGTGAACAGGACAAAGACAAATATGTCACAGTCTACTACGCTGCTGTCAACGACAGAGATATACTAAACAATAATGGTGAGTGCCGAATACCAACATAATAATAGTATGCATCACTAAAAGACTAAGTCCCGCTTCCAGAATCGCTTGAAAGGTTCCCAATGTTTATAAGGTCGATTCAAATTAAACATATTCACCTCGGTCTAATAAATTCATTAGTGTTCTTAGCGATTCAAAACTGTTGTAGGTCACTAACGTCCAGTTGTTTATCACAATTGTTACCACATTAACAACCTTATCATTGAATCGATAATGTGACAAACATTTCTGAATTCACCGTGCTTCTTCTGCTCCGTTTGACCACACTGCTTGCTATGGTAACATACAGGAAGATCTTTTCAAATGATTCAGATTAATTTTTAAGTAATCCCTAGTTACATCCCTCGCCCTCTTCCTCCCCCACGACACATGAAGCTACTGCTTAAGACTCTGTCTTTGGAAATCTATGACATTATGCTAACATGAGATGAGAAGAATTACGATGTTCATTTGTTATTTCTATTGATCAAGATACATACTGTCAGAAATGAATGCAAATCGAGACTTATATTATGAGTTTTGTTGTGCAATAATTCATTTCCAGGAGAAAAGTTTTTAATTTCAGGGTCATTTGAATTTCAAGGTTAAAACGAGGTTTCACCAAAAGATTTTCCTTCGTCCTTCTAACGATATTTAAGTATGATGGCAGCCCTTTCATCAATCTTACGGGGTTCTAGATTGCCCTGGACTGTTTATTTCTGTTTATTTCTGTTTATTTCAATAACTTTTACTTGGTGAATGCATTTTAGCAATTAATAATAAGACGAGTTGGTATACATTTGCTTTTAAACTATATCCCATCTTTGTGTTGATTTAGATGCCGAGTGTGCCTTTTTAAATAAAAGCAAAAGGTTCTAACTAATTTCACTTATTTTATCTTATTTCAAAGGTGAAATTCCAAAGACAATGGATCTCTGTTGGCGCTACAACACAGGTTTCTATGGTTACGAGTTTGCTGGCAGACGTAACGATATGTCCCGAGTTGTTGGTCTTGTTCCAGGATTGGTATGCACTTGTTGTATTTACTATATTTGAACAATAGAAAAACCCATTTTTTTTATACTCCAGGGGCTGGGCCTCATAATTTAAATTATTGCCGCTAGCAAAACTGTCCCATATTTCGAGCGAACACCCGATTTAAGTCTAGGTCAAATATACGTTTTCTCTTATTTTATATGTATACGTTCCAGCCCAAGCAAGAATAAAATGTTTGCTAGCTAGAGATCATATTCTTCTTTCGATAAAACATCCTTTTCTCAACTAGTTGCCCTATTCATAGTAATCTGTTAGCCGATTCAAGGTCGAAAGCTATATATATATATATATATAAATGAAGGACCAAACAGTTAGTTTTTTCATTAAAAGGCTGTATTTTCGTTAATTCTACCTATTATGCCTTAATTAGATCAGAAACTTTAACAAATCCTCCCTAAAATTAATGAATTAAGAATTTACGTCAAATAATAATTGATATGTTTTGATTTTTTATAGTCGGTTGTTTTTTTAAATCATTTAAGAATGTTTGACCTAATCTTTTTCCGTTTGTTTATTTCAGGCTCTAGCAACAGGCTTGAATCACAGTCGTGGCCTAGTATTTGATATTCCAGAAGACTGGACCATGGAAGAAGCTGCAACTGTACCATATTGTTACTTGTCTGTGTACTACGCACTTGTTGTACGGAATCGATTGAGTGAGGGACAAACTATTTTGGTCCACTCTGGTGCGACAGCCATGGGAACGGTAAGTCTAGCACATAGTTAGTGTGTGTTGACTGTTGACCCTTTCTTTAAATATATTCCCATTGGAACGATAGGAATTACATGGTATGTGTGTATTTTAGTTGTCTGTTTATGACATTGTTTTCAATGTGTTATAAATAGTAGAAATCTATAGCCTTTTGGATCTCAAATGGGGAGGGGGCGTTCCCCCATGGATACACACCTGATGTATTCGAGTGATTACCGTACAATAGATATCACATATAGTGTGTATGTAGTCGTTATTACCTTCATACATACATGATAATGGGAGATGTTTTTTTGTAAAATAAATCATTGTAAAAAACAGTCATAAGTGCATCAACAGTCGAAAATAATGGAATGCATCCATGCAAGTGATGACCAATTGTTTTAAAATAAACTTTCGTGTTTTGTTTCTTCGATTACTATTGATGATTTAACACACTCGTGTTAAGATGCCTATAAATATATAATAACCAAATATTGTAAACGGCATAATGCGTACCTTTAGCAGAAATACATTGACATTATTATTTGTTAAATCCTGTTTAGGCTGCAATCAGAACAGCCCTGAATGTTAAAGCCACCGTCTACACCACTGTGTATTCAGAAGATGAGAAGAAACAGTTGAAAAAGAATTTCCCACGACTGCCCAATTCACGTGTGATAATGAGGACAAATTCTTTCAGTGTCGCCGAAGACATTGCTAAAGTAACAGAGTTTCACGGTATGCTATATTGTGTAGGATTTTCAATCATAAAGTAAGATCAATCAGGAATCATCGGATAATAACACTGATAATAACACTAACACTGCATGTTATTTGTGATACAGTATGATAAGACAAAGGATCTGTTTAACTGATAACTTTAATGCATCACATGATCAATAACGATACGTCATTAATCAAGAGTTATATAATTTTTGTGCCCTGGAGGCTTACCATTTTATGTTATAAGTCTTGGATTCTCAAACTGTATTAACTCTTTGATAGACTTTGAAACGAACTAAAAAGATGTCATTGATATCAAATTAATATCCTACTTCATACAGGTGTCAACGTAATTCTGAGTCCCTTTGCCGACGAGTCATTGTTTGAAGAAAGCATCGATTGCTTAAGTCATAGCGGTCAGTATATCGAGATTGGACGTCCAAACACTAGCGATGCAGCGGACGAGTTTGGTAAGTATGAAGAAATATTCTATATTGATATTCTACATAAAAACGTATCGCCTTATTCCATTTTCATTTATTATCAAATATTATGTGTGGTTGTACCCCAGGATAACAGCATCAGTGTCGACACAAAACTTTGGCATATTGTTGATAGAAATACAAGGCCATGTAGTTAACCTTTTGGTGTGAAATGATACGTATTTTTTGTATATATTTTGTACTATGTATTATATTCATCATTTTTCCAAAAGCGCCATTTCAAAAGTCGTCATGCCTTTCCGAGTTGAATTAGCGCATGAGCAAATAATTAGAGGTGTCACTGCATTCTAAATTTTGTATGCATTTCGGCGCCGGAGGGCAAAATGTTTATTCCAAAGGGTTCTTTTTACTGAGATCCTGGTCTTACAATTTTTCGATGTTTCGACATATTACTAAATTTACCAATTAAAAATTACTTCTTAACTCTTTTCAAAGCTACTAAACTTATGCAAAAGAACATGGAATACCAACGAGTGGACGCAAATGTTATACTCAACGATAAGGCAAGTCACAAGAGACTGATTAAGTGTGTCAGTGATGATATGGAGAAAGGAGTCATCAAACCTCTCAGTGCCACAATCTTTGAGGCTAGGGACATCAGCAAGGCGTTCACAGAAGCCAGTGAAAGCCGAGTCCTTGATAAAGTTCTCGTCCAGGTGAGGTCGTCCAAATTATCTTAATCGATTAAATAATAGTGAGTTAGTGATATACGAAATGTCTGAATAATTGACTGCCAAATAAGTCTGTATTTCTTTAGCGCCAAATACCACAGCAGAGACATCTATGTACATTGTACATTCTCGAAATTCTGAAAAGCCATCAAAGTGGCTTATAAAGTATTCTGAAAACTGCCTCTCAGTTGTCGGATGCTTTTTTGTCCTTGATGTTGACATACATGGAAACAAATCTGTTTTATATCGAAATGATAAAGGTCCAACTGGGATTCCATATAGAATATATGATAGTTACTTTATAACTGTTTTGTTCAACATTTCCCTTTTCTGCAATCGTCAGACTTTGTGTTGTCTTATCTTGTCAAACATATTCTGCTTCAGTTCGTTACATTTACATTTTTTTCTGTCCTGTCAGATTCGCGAAGAAGAAGAAGGAGAGATTGATGGAGGCAGTAAGCCGGAGCCCGTTGACCTCCCAGTTACACCTTGTGTGACCTGTGACCCCAGAAAAGTTTACATTCTGTGTGGTGGCCTTGGAGGTTTTGGCTTAGAACTTGCTCATTGGTTGGTGCAGAGAGGAGCGAGAAATGTCATTCTTACGTCTAGGTTTGTTTAATTTTTAACCTTGTAAAAGATTTTCATTATGTGATTTATCTGTGGAATGGGGTTTTGCAGGAGCGTAGCCAGGATTTGGAAATAGGTCAATCTTGACATGGGTCAAATCAATAACCGCGAAACGTCTTAAAAAAATTAAAAATTGAGATAATCTAAAGCATTTTGGATCGCCTGGTGTTGAACCTATCAACTTTGAAAAAACAACATGCTGATCAGAATCAAACAATGATAACTCAACAAAGAAGTAACCATAGGAAAAAGTAAGGTCTTTGCTTAGTTAACGGTAATTACGAACGATGAATTTTTAATATAATGAAGTAGAATGGAAGAGGTCAGAATGTTCATGTGACATAATTTGTTGCCATTTCTAAGTATTTCGTGTATTTATTTGAATGTCATTAATTTTACTCATCATGATTTTAAAATACAATTAAAAGTGTATTTCAATCAACATTTCTTCATAACATTTTCACAATGTATTTGTTGTCCAAAATTCCGTCAAATGAGTGTAAAATTGCACGTAAACCAAGCTTGAAACGAGCAGTTTCTTAGATGGAGAAAAACGTGATTACATGTCACCATGAGACGTTGATGTGTAAATATACAATATTTTCATTGTTTTGAACCCAACAGACGTGGTATAACAACTGGCTACCAAGAGTATAAGAAAAGAATGATGGAGGAGAATTACAAAGCCAACATCAAAGTGATGGCAACCAAACTCACTTCAACAGCTGACGCAAAGAAACTTCTGCAGCAAGCTCAACAGATGGGACCTGTTGGTGGCATCTTTGTCTTGTCTCTGGTATTTAACTTTGTCATCACTTTCAGTTGTTAATAATCGAACATTGAGTAACTTGAATAACAATAAATGAATAATAATTGGTAATTAGTGTACTAATACTAATTATTGTCAGTTATTAAAGGCAGTACAGTGACATTGACGATGTTTGCACCCAACCTTTTCCGTAACGACTGAATGTGCAGCTTTCGGATTTGTATAATATAACCTTATCTTACTCACTTTACTTTTGCCAACTGAAACATAAGAAAAACATTAAGTTGAAACGAAGATATAAACATGTTTGGCCTACAAAGACGTCCTCGTTTAACAAAACGTTGCACATATAGACAACCAGAAGAGTCAAAAGATCGTTTAAACAAAAGTCATGCACTTCTCAATGAGAGCAACACTTAATTATGCTTTTTAGAAGATCACTTGAAAATTCGACCGGCATTTCTCTGTTAATCTAATGATACAGTTTGCGTCTATTTTCTTTCAAAATAATCTGGGTTTACTACAAATATTCACATAAACCCTTCTATCTATACATTCAAATAAAACATGATCGTGTTACAATCACCGTACGTTACGATATGAAAATTCAATGTCAATTTCTGGCTAACAGGTCCTCCATGATCATTACATCTCTGAACTGACAAAAGAATTATTTGCTGCGGCTGCCGACAGCAAGATCAATGACACTATCTTCATGGACGAAGCATCCAGGGAGCTGTGTGGCCCGGAGCTAGATTGGTTTGTGCCTTTCTCTAGTATTGCTAGTGGGCTTGGTAACGCTGCTCAAACAAATTACGGGTTTGGAAACTCTGTGATGGAAAGAACATGTGAGAAAAGGAAATCTGATGGTCTCTCAGGTAGGTAGAATATCTTCTTGGCGAAGAACTTTTTCTCGTAGCTTAGTCTTTCTGGAAAAATATAGATATGTTTCAGTACATTTTTAACTCATTTTGTATACGCAAAATTGATATAGTTCCTCTATAGAAACAAATACAACATGTTTTTTCCTGTCATCTGCAGCACTATAACATCAAATTACTCTTTGTGTCATTTGTATGTCATGTTGTACTAGGACATATGATAATAAAATAGAACACTTATTGCATTTAGGACAGTCGGCGTAGGACATATGATAATAATATAGAACACTTATCGCATTTAGGACAGTCGGCATGTAAACCTCGCATGTCTTGTTGTCATTCGGGCATTACCTTCATTTGCTAGCATATCTCGATATAAAATGGTTGATAAATTATATACCTTGATTATGAATAGTTTTAACGTTTCCAGCGTCTCTCATTTATTTGTAAAATTATTCATCAATTGTTTCCACAGGTTTAGCCATACAATGGGGAGCTGTTGGTGATGTTGGTGCTTTTATGATGAAGACAGGTTTTGAGAGAGAGGGACTAACAATGCTCTCCTCTTTCGAATGTAAGTTGTTACTAGTCGCTTGCTTGGAATGAGAAGTATTTATGTATTATTATTTGTTAAAACTTAATTGTATGTTATAGATAGGTAAAACTGATGTAATTGTAATTGTTATTGTAGACAAATCAATGTTGTGTCTACATTCCAAGGAGTGCGACATGTTGGAAATATAAAACAACTACCGAATAGAAGAACCATAGCACTTGGCCTCTCAGGACATTCTCCCAGTTGACAACTTTATAAAGATGATAGATTATGATAAGAGTTTGAAAATGCTGTATAGTTCTTAACCATCCACGTATGCGCTGCTCTGTAATACAAGCAAGTGCACTGTATATCATATACGACAATAATCATGCATCTTGGAATTTCGGATTTGTTTGCCTTGTATGTACAACCATATATAAGTTGTGTCATCTGGATAGATAGCAATCACATAACGTTATTTAGTAGATCCTTAATGAAGAAGGAAAAAGAATGTGTTCAATGATGTACATCTTGAGAAACGACTTCATTGATGCTGAAGGCTTCAGGGGCCTGGCAATTGGATGTCATTTTCATGGAACCGCCTGAATATAATTGCGTTATATATTTTTTTCAAAACAACATGAGTTTGTGTAACAGGCTTCGTAAAAAAATGGTCGCATATCTTATATATTTCCAATGCGACTGTCTTGACATCATCATTACAATTGTGTTTACAGCCATAGTCCGTATATACCCGATTGATGATAACGTATGTCTTTTAAATCGATGTTTTTTTGCTTAAATATACTGAAATGAAATGTAATGGCTTTGAAAATGCTGACAATTTTTTTTTCTCAGCTGTTATTTACAACGCAATTTACAATCAAATTTTTTATCATTCTCTCCATTTGCAGGAAACTGTTTATCATTTCATTGATGTTTTTTTTAATCTAAATTAATCATAAAAAGCCATTTCAAGATTGCAGTATATGAATAACTTAAAAAAATAGTTCACCTTAGCAGGCCGTTCATAGCAAAAGTCACAGTTGATTGATAATGACTCACTATCTTTAATACTATAATTTTCTCTCTCCAGCTATGGGTTTTGGCGCTCAGAGAATTGACTCTTGTCTCCATGCCATGGAAACCTTCTTAATGCTCAAGAAAGCTGATGTAGTCGGCTCAATCCAACCAATTGTTTGGGAGACCGCTTCCAAGGGAGGGGCTAAGACAAGTTTGATGGCGTCCACGTGCAAAGTTTTTGGTAAGTTATTTCCCACCATCAATACAGCAGAGAGCAGTTTGCATTTTAAATTGTGCGCATGCAGGCTATGACTTGGTGGCATTTGAACGAGCAGATGTTACTTTTTAAAGACATTGGGGTCATGGGCGTCCCGAGGGGGCAGGTGGGTGGGGCACTATTAACTATTCTTTCAACTATTTTACAACTAAATCCAATATACTTTTTTTTACAATAGATGAGCATATACAAGTTTTTTTGTCTGATATTTTAATACTATTGTGGCTTATTGCCTACATTTTTGTTCCAAGAATTACTAGGATGTATTAGTAA